>PVIA01004561.1:122021-135054 GCA_004024845.1 Tonatia bakeri
GAGAGAGAGAGAGAGAGAGAGAGAGAGAGAGAGAGAGAGAGAGAAACATCAGTGCGCGGTTGCTGGGGGACATGGCCTGCAACCTAGGCATGTGCCCTGACTGGGAATAGAACCTGCGATGCCTGGTTTGCAGCCTGCGTTCAATCCACTGAGCTACACCAGCCAGGGCGAGTTTTTTTTTTTTTTAATTTTGCACACATAAACACTTGAATTTTGTAGGGATTAATGAAAAATAAAAGAAAATCTGTTTAGCAAAATTTAAATTTAAATGTTCCCAACCTGAAAAACATTTAAGCAAATGACACATTTTAAATATAGAAAATGTTTATGAAATAATGATGAGATTATACAATGGAAAATTATGACATTACACAATAATTACATATATATACTTGTTTAAAAATAAGTCACTCAGATATATAACTACTATTTTCAGATAACAAAGTCTTATTTGGAATTTCCCATGACATTTTAATAAGATATTTTTTATTTCAATTATTAAAATAATTTGAAAATGCTAGAAAATATAAAAAGCAAGAGTTATTTTTGAAAGGTTAGGAATTCAAGTACAATAGAAATCAACATATTGAGAATCCATGGGAAAGTGACAAGACAGTTACATTTCCAAATGGCTTAAATTATTAAAATCTTAAATTTTTTGTTTAAAATCTTAGAAATATACATATGAGTCTGCCTGATCTTGCATGATGGACTCAGGCATGCCATTATGAACACACAGTACATAAACACTCTCAAGACTCACTGAAATGTAAAGAGCAACATTTTCCTGTGCTGCTGTTGGATGGTTCTTTTTGATGTATTTTGCCCTTAAAAAATTTTTATTGCGTATATTGGCGTGACATTGGTTAATAAAATTATATAGGTTTCAGGTATACAAATCTACAATACATTATCTGCATACTGTATTGTGGTGTATACCACCCCAAGTTAAGTCTCCTTCTATCACCATTATCCCTCCGTTTATCCTCTTACACCTTCCACTGCACCGCTTTCTCTCTGGTAACCACCACACTGCTGTCTGTGAGGTATTTGTTATTGTTGTTTTTTGCTTTACCTCTTTGTCTTTTGCACCCAACACCCCAACTGTAGCCCCTCTGACAACTGTCAGTCTAGTCTCTTCATGTTGTTTTTTCACTTTGTTGACTGTTTCCTTTGCTGCGCAAACATGTTTTAGTTTGATGCAGTCCCATTTATTTTTCCCTTTGTTTCCCTTGCCTGAGGATATATATCAGAACAAAATATTGCTACAAGAAATGTCTGAGATTTTACTCCCTATGTTTTTTTTCTAGAAGTTTTATGATTTTGAGTCTAACATTTGTTTTTAACCCATTTTGAATTTATTCTTGTGTACGGTGTAAGAAGATGGTCTAGTTTTTTCTTTTTTCTTTCCTCCCTCCTTCCCTTTCTTTCTTTTTTGTATGTATCTGTCCAATTTTCCCAACAACATTAATTGAATAAGACTATCTTCACTCCACTGTAATGTTTTTGCCTCCTTTGTCAAATAGTAGACGATCATAAAGGTGTGGGTTTATTTATGGGGCTCTCTATCCTGTTCCACTGATCTGTATGTCTGTTTTTATGCCAGCACCATGACGTTTTGATTCCTATAGCCTTGTAGTATATTTTGGTATCAGGTAGTGTGATTCCTCCATCTTTGTTCTTTTTTTCTCAAGATTGCTATGACCATCTGGGGTCTTTTGTAGTTCCATATAAATTTTTGGAATATTTGTTCTAGTTTTGTGAAATATGCCACTGGTATCTTCACAGGAATTGCGCTGACTCCATAGATTGCTTTGGGTAGCATGGACATTTTAATGATGTTAATTCTTCCTATCCATGAACAAGGTATATTCTTCACTTTATTTATATCTTCAGTTTCTTTCTTCAGTGTCTTATTTTCTGAATACAGGTCTTTTACATCCTTGGTTAAATTTATTCTTAGATTTGTTTGTTTTTTATGCAATTGTAAATGGGATTATTTTCTTAGTTCCCCTTTCTAATAGTTCATTTTTGTTGTATAAAAGTGCAAGTGATTTCTTAATATTTATTCTGCATCCTACTTTATTGAATTCATTTATCAGTTTTAGTAGTTTTTTTGTGTGGAATTTTTAGGTTTCCCTACATTCAGTATCATGTCATCTGCAACTGACAGTTTTACTTCCTTTACAAATTGTATGTCTTTTATTTTTTCTTGTCTGGTCTCTGTGGCTAGGATGTCCAGTACTACATTGAATAAAAGTGGGGCTAGGAGATCTCCTATAATAGGAAGGCACTAGTCAGGTTCACAGGAAAGTAAGGGAAATGGCCCCTGTCCCAAAGCCACACATTAGTCACTATCACCCCCATAGTCTGCCCAGATCTCTACATCCCAGCCTACGTAGCTGACTTCTCAGCCCAGCACAAGCTCTGCAGGGTGGGGCTATTGTATTCCCCTAGGCTGATGCCACAGGAAACAGACTGCTTCAACCAAGAAAGATGGTATATTTCTCACCTGTATTTGGTGCAGGTGAGTAATTAAGCTCAGGTATGCTGGCAGCTGTCTCTTCACGCTCTCTCTCCAGAGCCACAAACCCCAGTCTCTCCTCACACGAACAGTCCACTCCACTGGAGCCACAGATGAGTGGCTGCAAACAAGATTTTGTATTTTGGCCGTTTAAGAGGAAGCCTGTGTCTCCAGCAGACTCTCATCTCTTCCTGGGATACAGAATCCCTGTTGACTTTCATATCCAGATATTATGTACACACCTTTTCCTGGCTCTGGTGCTCTGGGCTGGGGAGCCCAGGTTGGGCTTGAGATGCTACTCCTCAGGGGGAAGCCCCCAACAGCTGAGATGTCCCTCCAGAATGTCAGCTGCTGCCCACAGAAGCAGGGCCAGACCTTTTTGTGTCTCCGTCCTCCCTACCAGTCTCAATGTAGCTTCTTAGTTGATTATTCAGTTGATTGCTCCATATTTTACTTGTAATTCCAGTTTGGTCCTGGGAGGAGGTGAGTGTAACATCCACCTATTCTGCCACCATCTTGGCTCCTGCCCTTTTTTCCCTTAACAGTGCCTTTCTTTCTATGAAGGCCCTTCTTTCCCTTTTTGTAATTTGTTACTTCTAGGGGAATCCAACCTTTCGGTGTCTCTGGGACACACTGGAAGAAGAAGAGTTGTCTTGGGCTACACATTAAACACACAAGCACTAACGAAAACTGATGAGCAAAGAAAAGGTTTTCAATAAATTTACAATTTTTTTGTTGAGCTGCATTCATAGCCATCCTGGACCGCATGTGGCCTGCTGGCCATAGGTTGGACACTTGTGTGTGAATAAGCATGCAGTTGGAATGGTAGTATTTAGCCAAAAGGTGTTTCTAACTCAACTCTGCCAGACACAAGCTCTAAACTTCAGTTTATTTGCAAAATGCAGATAAAATAACATTGAATTGGCCAAAAAGTCCATTTAGTTTTTTCCATAAAATGAAGGACATATTTTTCATTTTCACTAAAAACTTTATTCATTTGGATATTTTGAATACACTGGCTATCTCCCATGTGGTATAACATGGATTGATATCAATTAATGTCTTGATTTGATCATTATCAACTTCAACTGGTCTACCTGACTGTGGAGCATCCAATGTGAAATCTCCAGCATGAAACTTTGCAAACCATTTTGAAAATGTTCAGTCATAGCACCTCCTGAATATACTGTATAAATCTTTTTTTGCATTTCAGTTGCATTTTTATCCTTCTTTGAAATGATAAAACATAATCTGCCAAAATGTTGTGTATTTCCTTCCATCTTTAATATTAAAATGGCTACACAAAAATTCACCAATTTTGATAATTTTTTAATGCACTTTGATCTGACAGCTGTCACAATACAATCTAACAAAATTGTTTCAAATGAAGTTAAATACAGCTAAGCGCTGCTAGAGCCATCTTATGAGAAAAATGAAATGAACTTTTTGGCCAACCCTAAGCACACAGGATTGTTTTAAGGATTAACTGAGATAAAACCAATAAAGTACTTCATTGGCACAGAACTTAGCATACAGTAAAAATTGATAAACATCAGCTACTTCTCTCCTACTATTGCCTTAGAAACTAAACAGCTCAAAAATGTTTAAAAGATTTTATTTATTTTTAGAGAGACAGTAGGGGAGGGAGAAAAAGGGAGAGAAACATTGATGGGACAGAAAGATATCAATCAACTGCCACTCGTATGCACCCTGACCGGGGACCAAACCTGCAACCCAGGCATGTATGTAACTAGGAATCGAACCAGCAACCTTTCACTTTGCAAGAAAATGCCCAAACAACTGAGCCACATTGGTCAAGGCTAAATAGCTCTTTTTTTTTTTTTTAAGAATGCATCTGTTCACGTATATGTATGTGTGTAGAATAAAGTTTGTAAAAAAAAAAAAACCCTCAAGAAGTTAACAATGTCTCAATGAAACAACACTTCATTTTAACCAAGATGGCTAAAATAAAAAAGACAGACAATAACAAATGTTGTCTGGCAAGGATCTATGGGAAATCCTGATATATTGCTGGTGGGAATGTAAAATAGTACAGACACTTGGGAAAACAACTTAGTTTCTTAAAAATTTATTCACAAATTTATCATATGACCCAGCAATTCCATTCCTAGGCATCTATATAAAAGAGATAAAAATTTAGGTCCACAATAAAGACTTACACACAAATATTCACAGCAGCATTATTCATTCAGCCTAAAGGTCCATCACCTGGGACTAAATAAGCAAAATGTGGTACCTCCACCCTATGGAATACTATTTAGCAATAAAAATGAAATACTGACACACAGACCTTAAAAAACATTATGCTAAGTGAAAGAAACCAGACACAAAAGGCAACATATATATGACTACACATACATGAAAAGTCCAGAAAAAAGGCAAATGTAGACATAGAAAGTATATTACTGGATACCTAGAGCTGGAGATCAACTGTAACTATAAATAGACTATAAGAATTTACTGTAAAATGGGCAGCAGGGGTCTTACTAGGATGATGGAAATGCTCTAAAACTCGATTATGGTAATGGCTGTATAACTCAATGAATTTAGTAAAAAATAATTACATTTAAAATGGGCAGACTTTATAGCACCTATACTGTATCTCAATAAAGTTGTTGTTTTATAAAATTAACAGTGGTTATCTCCAGTTAATAATGTTGTAGGTGATTTCTTTCCCCAGTTTTCCTTTTGAAATGGTCTGAAAAAGGATTATCTATTAAAAAAAAATAAACTGCCAAGTTTACTGGACTTATGTATCATTAAAAGTAAACAGGCTCTGGCCAGGTAGCTCATTTAGGTAGAGCATCATCCTGATATGCCACAGTTGTGGGTTTGATCCCTGTCAGGGCACATACAAAAATCAACTAATTAATGTATAAATAAGGGGAACACCAAATCAATGCTTTCTCTCCCTCTGTGCTAATGATTCCTAAATTATATTTCTAGGTTAGAACTCTCTTCTAAACTTCATATTCTTGTATCTGTTGATTAATATCTCTGTACAATGTCTCAAACTTGTATCTATAATTTGATTTTCTTGCTTTTGTTTTTTATAAAGGGTGTACCAGAGGGAGAGAAATATCAATGTGAGAGAAAAACATTGATCAGCTAGCTGCCTCTGGTATGAGCCTGGACTGAGGACTGAATCTGCATCCTAGGCATATGCCCTGAATGGAATCAAATTTGCTACCTGTTGCTTTGCAGACAATGCCCAACCAACTAAGCCACGCCAGTCAGGGCCCACATGAAGTTCTCCTAAGATACCGCCAGAGGTATCATGTTAAATTATTGTAAAAGCTGTTTTTCACAACCTTTCCTGAATGAGAAGATAACATAGGCTATATAGAATAATGTAGTTTTATCAAGTCTAAATCTAAGCAAAAGAAAATATCTAAAGTAGAACACAAAACTTTTGAATATCTGGACTTAGGACTCTTTTTTTTAAGAAATTTTAAAAAATACTCATGGATACTAAAGCCTCAGAATAACTACTTTTGAGAATTTTTAAACAGAGACTAGCCAAAGATAGCATTTGATTATCTAAACATAAATGAGCATATCTTACAGAAGTTACCAGTTTGGTTCCTGACCACCACAATGTAAAGTGAGTATCTCAGTAAAGAGAGTCACATGAATTTTTTGGTTTCCCAGTGCATATAAAATTTATGTTTATGCTGTACTATAGTCTATTAAGTGATCAATAGCATTATATAAAAAATGCATACACCTTAATTAAAAAATACTGATTGCTAAAAAATGCTAATCTTCATCTCAGCCTTCAGCAAATCATAATCTTTTTGGCAGCATTAACTTGTCTGATGCAGGGTTACCACAAACCTTAGAGTTGTAAGAGATGCAGTATTTGTGAAGTGCAATAAAGCAAAATCCAACAAAATTGTATACTCTATACATGTAAGCTCAAATAGATCAAACCAGTTCTGAAAAGTTAGGATGAAAGAAACTTTAATTAGTTTTCTAGAGCTGCCTTAATAAGTTATCACAAACTTGGTGACTTAAAACCATCAAAATTCGCTCTCTCTCAGTTCTGTAGGTCCAAAGTCTAAATTCAGTGTATCAGCAGGGCCATGCTATTTCTAAAGGCTCCAGAGAAGAATCCTTCCTTGCCTCTTGCTAGCTTCTGGGGACTTCTGGGAGTTCCTTGGCTTATGACACAATAACCTTAATCTCTGCCTCCATTTTCACATGGCTCTCTTCATTTGTGTGTCTGTGTTCCTTCCTCTTTTTGTGAGGACACCAGTCTTTGGATTTAGAACCCACCCTAAATCCAAAATGACTTCACCTTGAGATTTGTAGTAATTACATCTGTAAAGATCCTATCCCAGCAAGGGCCCAGGCCAATTGTGGACTGTAAAATTAAAACCATGTGAAAGGCTTGTTTCCTGAGGAAAAAAACCTCAATTAAAAAAAAAAACAAAAAAACAACCCTGCCAATTCAAATTTGAAATTGTTTTGTGCATTCTCAGTAAAAGATATCCTATTATATGACAATCAGGAAATTCTATCATTAAAAAATTCTAAAATACACATAAAGAGTTGGATGCAAATATTTCACTATATAAACTTATTTCTCCCAAATCATTTCTCTCCTGGTGTTCATCATCATCACAATAAATACCGTCTCCAACAACGCTGTACAGCTTTGGCTACAAGACTGTGCCATACAACCAAGCCATCTGCAAATCCTGTAGACTTCTTTAAAATATATTCAAAACATAACCAATGCTCATTCCCACTACCAGCAGCCTGGTCTAAATCACTACCGTCTCTGTCCAAAATAAACTTTTTAAAATGTCAATCTGCTGTCATTCCTCCTGTACAAAATTTTCCAGTGGCTTCCATCACAGATGAAATAAAATCCAAAGTCACCTCTTCTCCCCCCACTTCTCTTCTCATTCTGAATGCGCATACCCATCCTGCTGTTCGCTGTTTGTTTTATCCAGGTATCTGAAGGGCAGCGTCTTTCTTATGTCACTTCTCTACTGAAATTATACCTCACAGAAAGACCTTTCTAACCATCTTATCTAAAGTTGCATCCCCAGTCATTTACCTTTTAATCTTCTGAACTTTTTCTTCAGATAATAACAATCGGACAATATACTAGAGGTTGGTCAAAAGGTTCGTTTTAGTTTTTTCCATACAATGGTTCCAGTACTGCTTAGTTGTCTTTATCTTCATTCGGAACAATTTTGTTAGACTGTATTGTGACAGCCAACATATCAGTATGCATTTGAAAAAAACTCATCAAAATTGGTGAATTTTTGTGTAGCCATTTTAATATTGAAGATGGAAGAAAATACACATTTTTGGCACATTATGCTTTATTATTTCAAGAAAGGTAAAAACGCAACTGAAATGCAAACAAACAAACAAACAAACAAAAAAGATTTGTGCAGTGTATGGAGCAAGTGCTGTGACTGATTGAATGTTTCCAAAATGGTGCGCGAAGTTCCCTGGGCCACTGACATTTTGGCTAAGTGATTATTTGCTATCGGGCTGTCTCACATACTGGAAGATGTTTAGCAGCACCCCTGGCCTCTATCCACTAGAAGCCAATAGTGGGAGACAGCCATCATACTCAAAATAATCCAAATTAATAAACTTATTGGTAAAAATGAAAAATTTGTTTTTTATTTTATGGAATAAACTAAATGGACTTTTTGGTCAACCCAATATATTAGTTTGTTTTTTTACTGTCAGACTCAACCCACTAGAAAGTAAATTCCATGAAAGCATGTTTGGTTCACTGTTATATGCCTAGTACTGAAGCTGTATCTGGCACATACTGTTCAGTTCAACAAATATCTGAATGAAGAATATACCTAATTTTGAATGGCAACAATAATTTATTCATGCATTTTCCCCTTTTCAAATATCTCCTCTGTTTCGTAAAGAATATGACAAATATTTCACCCAATTATTTCCCATTTACAATACACTTTTATTCTCCTTTGAAAAAACAATTACCAAGAGAAGTTTCTCTAGAAGTTAAACATCATCAGGGGAGACAAGCAATTGTCTGCCATAGATGGGATGGAAAAGAAAGAGCTAGCAAGCAAACAGCTGGTCTCGATACCCCGTTTTCCAACTGCTTCTTATTTCTGACTTTTTTCTCTTCCCCACAGTGTCAACACTGCTTTCCCCAAAACAATAACTCTTCTGGAGAAATCCTCTCATCAGTAGTTAGGGCTATTTTATCTGCTTTGCCTTTCATTCCCTTGAACAGAGTCCCATAGTAAATTCCAAGGAGTAATGTTTCCTAGGGGTGCTAACAGTATTAGCAGATGCTGAAAAGGGTCAAATAAATTGAGGAAAGACTTCACTAAGTAAAACTGAGCAGGTTAGTGTGTCTCCACAGTGGAAAGTGTAACCCAAACTTATTCATTTCAACTCAAACTTAATAGAATCTTTTCAGTCATTTCATCACATTCTTCTTTCCTAGCTATCTCAAAAATTCTGAAAGCCTGTCTTACTGAAAGCACCTTTTACATTAGACATTAAGGAGAGACTTGTTAATGGATTTAAATTATAATTAAAATGTTCACAGTCTTCAGGGTATTATTTAGGAGTAAGTCATTGTATTTTCATAAATGGTGAAGCGACAAAAATTAATAAAATTACCAAAAGTAGCATAAGACTGGGGCCACAAGCACTTGAGTAATTTCCCCTCCATCCATCTATCCCTTTTTTATTACCCCACTAACTAAAATAAGGGTGGGATTGGAGGGGCAGAAGGAAGCAAGTTCTGTAATTTTTAGCCTAAATATTATATTTACATTTCTGGGGGTGACTATCATTAGAGGTGACATCATCATAAATAAGAAAATTAAGTCAGTAGGGCCACTTTAGAATATGAACAAATTAACACCCTGACGGGGGAAAAAATCACTTCCCTAATAATTCCTCTTTTTCTCCATCACTCTCTGGAATCTCTGCAGGGAATCCACACTTATCGCTGCCCCAACATTCCTCCCTAGCTGCGAAAACCTTCTTGTCACCCTTCTCACTCCTATTCTGTATCAGCACCAGCTTCCATCCATGAATTTGCTCATCCTAACATTTGCAGAATATCTTCATAGATATCTATTGTTAGAATCAGAGGTTGAACTAGTCATACTCCTAACTTCAAAGACACACCTAAAACCTAGAGGTGTTTGGAATATGGCTCAACTGCACCTTCCCCACGAGACAAATAATACTACCTTCAAGCAGATCCCACAACAATCCTAAATTCTTTGAAACTAAAAATAGCTCAGCTGTTGTCTCATCTGCCAGCAGATGGCCAGACTATTTTTAATTCAAGATTCTAGAAAGTAGGAAAGGATCAGGCTAAGCTAGGGCAGCCTAGAAGGCCTTGACACTGCAGAGTTCAGTCAGTGATCACTGCAGAGCTGTCGTGGGCAGGTACCAAGAGAGGGCAACCTGGAGCTGTTCTTGGGCCTGTGGGCTTCATCCTGATTGCAACAATGTAGGTGTGAGGGTTCTGTTCTTTCCTTTTCTTTCTCTTTTTTAACTACCCCTTAAAGTCTGAAATGTAAGATAATTTGATAAAAGTTTTAAATAACCTGCACACCCTTTAAAGCTTTCATTATTTTTCTTTTTGAAAATAAAAGTTCCTTTATTTAGTGGTTTGAGAATAAATTGTTTTAATGAGTAAAAATCTCTCCTAATCTAGGTAAAATTTCCTAAAAGTTACACTTTAACAAAAAATAAAGTTTTCTTAAGAATATGCAATGAACTATTATAATATGAATATTACTTAGAGAAAACCTTTTATAAATGGCCTTTGTATTAAAAGGTAACTGAATTTTGAGTACCAGTGCTCTGAAATCTAATCACATGCCAATAAAATTATTTTTAAAACACAGAGGATTAAAAGTTAGACATGCTATATACTTCCTTGTTTACTGGCCATCTCCCTTTAGTTCCATAATAGGTGTTCAATAAATGTTTAAGGGAGAGAGATGAATGCAGGCAGGTGTATTTAAAGGGTTGTAACATTCACCTCTATATTTCCATCATCCAACTTCTACCCACTTACAAAATAGAGATCAGGAATGACCAAACCAGGTCATTCCAGTTCACTTTTCCATCCTGACTGATGGTCACACAGATTATCAAGAGATCAAAGTAGGCCAGATGCGGGTCTCAATAATGAAAGGGAGAGGTCCATAAGTTTCCAGGGACAAAATATATTTGGGGATACTCTCTTATTGCAAGACAGTATATTTTCTGCAAAGATGAAATGGGTTAACTCTATCAATTTATGTTTAGGTGATAATGTAGATATGGATGACTAGAAGGGAAGAAATCAAGTTCAGTGGGGATTAACTATTGTGAGGTTGCTCAATGAGTTCTGTAGGAGGCTAAATGTAACTGATGAAATGTGAGAAAAAGCCTTAAACATCTCAAGTACAAAAAGTACTCTGATGCCTAGCTCCTGCTTGGGCAGTCAGATTCCTCATTACACGCTTCTGCGAACTATATGGGAGAAGTAAAAAAGTAAAAACTGGCAAATCTGAAATAGACAATCCTGGTACAGCAGGTATACACACTACCAAGTAGTTCCTGTATCTAGAAATGGCACAGACCAAAACTATAAGCCCTCTAGAGATTCCAATCAAGAATGGCAGGAATTCTCACTGCACAAGTTAACAGAACACTACACCCACATTCATGGTGCATTAGAGGGGATGTATAACCTTATAATCATTAAATTCAATATCCTAATGTTACAGAGAAGGAAGTTAAGGCCCAGGAACTTAACTATTCTACAATGCAACATCACTGGGATAAATCCAGAGTCCCGGATTCTACTTCTAAGGAGCTCTCCATTAAAACACACTTTCTTATATTAGCATTTTGGAGAGAAAATGTACACACACACACACACACACACACACCACACACTCCATTTCTTCAATGTAATACTTATAATTTAGCATATTTCCATGTTAGAGTATTAGCATATACCCTAACATGGAAAATCTGATCTCAAAAAATAAAACTTTATTTTGAATCTCAAGTGCCTTAACCCGCAAGTTATTCACAAACCTACATATAACAATTCTTTTAAGAACTCTAAAAATCTCTCCTTTACTCATCACACCCCAATATTTACTGTTTTCAAGATCCAGATATAAATTCAATTTTCACCAGTGTAAAATGTCTTCTCATATGCCTGTTTTTCCTTAGCTGCAAAAATAAAAGGTGAACTTCTAACCCATGAGGGGCAGAAAAACTAAACATAAGCCCACTATAGAAGATTTAAAAAAAATTTTTAAATGGAATTTCTTCAGTAATGTTTTCCATAGCGACACTAGGATCCAAAAAAGAAGGGGGGAATCAAGGCTTACTACACCAAGTTAAAATGTCATTTCCTATTTATTAGTAAGTAAAAGGCAAAGTTGGTTTTAATCTGTCTTGACTCTATTTTAGCACACATTTAAGTTACTCGTGATTTCTTCCCCTTTAGGGCACTTTTTCCCCCAAAGTCCATTTAACAAGCTTAATTTTCTCATCAATTTGATCTAGTCTATTTGCAGTGCTATAAAATAAAGCATAAGCATCAGTAATTTATCTTTGTGTTAAATGTTCTGGTCTGTCCTTTCCCCTTTGATGGATGCAACACATTTATCAGTGTCCCCTCTGTAACAGTTCCTCATCTGCGCCCTCACTCTAAGTATTGTTTAGGTTTTCCCTGCTGTGGGCTTCATTACACCGGAGCTCTTCCGTCTGAACTATAAATCACAATTCAAGCTGGAGAGCAGCTGCCAGCGTCCAGACATGTGGCCAGTGGGTGTCATTGTCTTTTTCGCTGTCCGTATTTCAAACCTTCCCCCGTCCTTGTCATTAAAGCCAGCTTCCCTTCCTTCCACGCTCTTATATCACCACCCCCACCCCCACCCCTTAACCTCTGGTCTCGTTCTTCCAAGTCAACCCAGTCAGATCCAACATTACTCGGTTTTCCCGGTGGCGGAGACGGAGAAATGTCAGAACAGGCTGCACCTCTGGCAAGCCCCCTCTCAAGACTGTCAACAAGGGAACAACTTCACTATCTTCCCAAAGTACCACGCCAAATGACAAAGTTACTGAAATTCAGGATACAGAACCCTTCCCACGCCCAGTCTTGACAAATCGGCTCCACCTGAATTCCCAAGCTACTAAACAACAGCTCGTTTCTGCTTTATCACAAAGGGTGATATCCTGGCCGCACTGCACAGTCCACCCACAAAATCTCCTACTCCCAAGTCGGTGCCAAGCCCTGCTGCCTTCCCTGAGCCCAGCACACTGCCCTTCCTCCTCCACCTTGCCCCTGCCCCACAAGGCAGCCGAGTTCCTGTCAACTCCAGACACACAGCCAAGCGCTCCGCCAGGGCTGCGGGAGATCAGAGGCTGCGGCTGGTGGGAGCCCCCGGGCGACCCCATCTCCAGGCAGCCCGCCCCCCCACCCCCCACCCCCACCCCCAC
>PVIA01004562.1:0-133936 GCA_004024845.1 Tonatia bakeri
TTTTATGGCCATATTGTCACAATCACCTTGCCTTAGTTCCCAGTCACTATTGTGCAAATTTTCTCAAATGATCCAGAACTTTGAATATTCCTCAGATTCCCTGGGACTGAACAAGTGCATCCTGGCTACATTACCTTGAGCAGGTTATTTAGTCCCTTGTGAGCCTTAGTATCCTCATCTGAGAAATGGGTATCAATAGAGTACCTATTTCTAAGAGCTTTTGCAGAGATTGAATTAGATAATGCCTACAAAGTTTTAACCACAGTGCCAGACAGAGAACAAACGTTCTATAAATGTTAACCACCAATAGTAGTAATAGTAGCAATACCTTCCTTACTCCGTCCTTACAGTATCAGATATCTGCTGCCGCAATAGTGCACCTCAATGACATAAAACAGTAAGTTGGGACTTACATTTTCAAGAGACATATTAAACAACTCATTCCACAATGTTTATTAAATGAATACCTATTCAGCCCTAACTATATGCCAAGCACTGTTCTAATCATTTTCATAAATACTTATTTACTCTTCACTAAAAACTTGTGAGGTAGGAACTGTTATTATCCCAATTTCACTGACAAGAAACTGAGGCACAGCAGCTTGCCTACAGGCACACAGCCAGTGAGCCAGCAGAGTCAGGATTCAAACTGAGGCGGTCTGACTTCAGAGTCCGTGCTCATAACCACTACACTACACCATGTGTTACCAGTGTCCAGTATTGTGAGACTGTTTTAAAGGGCACTTGGCCTGGTAAGGGCAGGGAAGTTCAGTAGGACAAACATCTGTGAAATCTTGGATAAGCTTATACATGGAAAGTTGGGGACAGGGGTGGGGAAAAGAGAACTAGACTATTTGGCAAAACTAAGGAACCTCTTTGCTCCCCCAAAAGCAAGAGGACATTAAGCATCCTTTCCATGGGAGCCTCCTTTTTCCTCACTTTGTCTCTTGTTTTTTCAATTTCTGAACATGCCCTTGCGAAAATTCAGCATGTCTTTGATTTTAGGGATCGGAGAGGGTAGGACACGTCTTTAAATAACTGCAACTGAAGGTCAGCATAAAAGAATCTAGACCAAATACATTCTCATGCTTTGTCTTCCACATCTAAGAAAAGCAATTTGCATAACTTCATTTTTGTGTCAGGGGTTGGTTTGCAAAGAAAGTATCTGATTGTGAGAATTTACATTATATCCAATTATGTTTCAGGAGAATGAATTCGTTGAGCTCTAGGAGTCTAAAGTAAATACTTTTTCTGACAGTGTGTGTTTCAAAGTATTGCCTTTAGTTTCTTGCCCTAGGTGTGTCCCAGATCCATGTTCTTGCACCCAAATTCAACTACAAACTTCTTGGTAACAGGAGCACTATCTTATCCATCTTTTTACATATACACACACTGAAATTCCCATGCAGTAGGTGCTCGATATATGTTTTTAAATGAACTTATAATTAAATAGGCTCATGATAATGTGTTGTGACTTATTAATATTTGAAACTGCATCCAAATTTGAGACCTCAAGAGCACATGTAAATTACCAGCTATGTCCTTTCCTTTGTTCCATTTTGTCCTCATATAAAAATCATCTTTCTGCTTCCAAACTTGGCAAGGAATAAAAGTATGTTAATTCACATCATGTTTGAAATTTCAAACATACCTTTACCGACATCTGAGACTTCAAAGCTTCAGCCCAGGTAACAAGTGTCCTCGAGGGTTGGCGTGTTCAGTGAAGCTCACTGGAATTCATCTTACCCTTGAATATGTTGACTCCACTTCTGTCTGAAGCCTGCTGGGAAAACTCAGAATTCCAGCAGTTTCACTGGGGACGTAAGGTTCTGAGCAGATTCTGACCCATTATATTTAGGGTGTCACATTAAATTTTCCTGGTTTAGGGCAAATGAAAGGATAGTGGGCATATGCGTTCTGTGCACATTTGTGCATTATGGTGGGGGGCAGGAAATGAAGGAAAGAGATCAAAAGGACTAACCTATTTTTGTTGAGAGGCAGAGCAAATTGCACTTGTAAGGTTCTCCTTAGCAATGAAGACTGAATGAACCCACAAAATGTTGATGTTTGGCTAAAACATCTTTTATAGAAGAAAGAAAAAAGTCAAGTCACCTTGACAATGGCAGGTGAGGGGCGGGTGTGATTTCGTTACCCACCATTCCCAGAATCTCCATCAATACCCAAGCCACCTACCACCCATAGAACCTGAGTGAAAACTGTATGCTTTCTGAGAAAACTCACTTTCCAGACAAGTCTCCTAAACTTTCTATCAAATTGCCACTTTTAACCTGTAAAGAATATTATGGTGCCCTTGAACTCCAGAAAGAGTGGCCCTTTAAGGGGAAAGAAAAGTATAAAAGAAAGGAATGGTGGGTAATGACCCATCACTAACATTCATTCTCTAAGAGTGTTCACAAACCCCAGGCGCAACATCTTTTTTAGGGCTGATGTGGTCAGTCAGACACAGTATTTATTAACCATCCATGATGGCCCAGGCACTGTCCTAGTGTCTGGTCAGGTTCTGACATAAGGGTTAATGGCAGATACTCTGGCCTCAGACCTAGGGACCTGTTTCTCAGTTTGTTCATCTGTAGAACAGGGGTGATGATAATGAGGGTGTTGTGGGGATTAGCACACACAAAGAGGTCAGACACTGCCCATACGGAGGGAGTTAGCTATGTACTAACAATGGTGTTTCTCTGCACTCAAGATAGACTAATTTATCTAATTTAAACCACTATGTCCCAAAAGTTAGAAAAGAATAGGCAATTTCTCAATGGCTAAGGCAAGGGTCTTTCTTACTCCCTAAAGTTGCAGAGAACATCTTAGTTTTGCATCTGTGCTCTCATTGATTGATTGCCATTAGCAGAGTGAAAAATAGGGGAAAACCACCAATAATCACTTGGTCAGATCAGTGGAGTCCACTCCTACATCCATTTTTTTCAGGCTCCTTAAGTGAAATGGGATGACAACACTTTCTTTTACCAACTATGTGCTTCCTGTCCTGGCCCACGTCTTCAGCATTTCCTTTCAGACCAAGAGACATTAAACTGGAAATAAATTTGAGCTTCAATAGAGGAACGGACTAAGAATAGAATTGCTAGTTGTTCCTAAGATGACATATGAAAAATTTATATTGAGTCAGGCTTTTTTTTCTCCTTTTGGCCTATTTTCTTTTATTAAAGAATGTGAAGCCAGCACCTTTCATTACTGATATGCCTTTCAAGCATGCTTCATTTCTGCCCTACTTGCTGCCTAGTGCTTACTCATAGTGATAGTCCAACTGTCGTAAAATGTAATATAAAAGAGCAAAAAGGAATTTCACTCCTGGATGTGCAGAAAAGAATGGGATAATGGCACTGCAGCACTCTTACAGGTTATCCAGTATATCAGTTAACTTTTACTGGATAATAAGTAACCCCTTTTAGTATCTTCAAATGACGTTCATTTATTTAGCTCTTGATTCTACAAGTAAGCAATCTGGGTTGAGCTCAGTTGGGAGGTTCTTTCAGTCTTAGTTGAGTTCACTCTGTGGTCAGTTGGTGGGTCAGCTTGGAGCCAATTGGTCTAGTATGGTCTTAACTAGATGGCGTCTTTCTGTTCCACGTTGTCTGTCTCAGGATCAACTAGGCTTCCCTGGGTTTGTTGACCTAGTGTTTGCCTAGATTCAAGGAGGGATGGAGAACACCTCAATCCACCCTGAGCCCATGCCATGAGTAATGAGGCCTAGGAAGTTGTTCTTCCTGATTGCATGAGAATGATCAAACACACATATATACAGAGGCCAATAAAAGGTATGCTTGGCTGTAAGCACAAAGGCATGGGTGCAGGGAGCCTCATGAGTATCCAAAAATATTCCATAGTCAACCCCAACACCTCATCTAACTCAGTTAATATTTTCCCCTTTTCAACACAAAACATTTAACAATGTCTCTTCTGATCACTGAGGTAATTTGTGTTAATTGCAAAAAATGTGTAAAGTATAAAAAATAAATAAACAACCATGATCTCATGTTTTGGGGCAATAATTATAAATAAGCATTATACATACAGTATAACATTGGCTTTGTTTCTATCTATATTTAAATGACCGGTAATACCATTTATTGAGCCCTGCACATCAGGCCTCCTGCTAACCACTTTACATGAATTAACTCATTTAATCCTTACAATAACAATTTCTGAGATGAGGAAAATGGGGCACAAAGAGGGTAAACATCATACCTGAGATCACACAACAAGTAAAACTAGAGCCAACATTTGAAGCAGTGCAACCTCATTCCGTAAACCATTCTTGACTACGAGAATTTACTGTCAGTTTTTGTATGCAGTGTTACTCAAACTTTAGTGTTTGTCAGAATCCCACAATGACTTATTCAAACACAGATTGCCAAGCCCCCCCTCTGAATGTTATGATTCAGTTGGTCTGGGGTAGGGCCTAAGAATTTGCATTTCCAACAGACCCCTTGCTGTTGATGATGCTGGTCCATGAAGGACACCAAGTAGCTCTGTTCACAGCAGTAGTTAGGTATGTACCATTAACTTTGCTTCACGAATAGAAGAACAGAAGTTCAGAGAGCTTCATTTGACAGGCCATGGACACACAACTGACCAATTTTGTCTTATATCACTTTTCCAGTTTACTGTCATGGAAAAGAATGAAGATGAACAATTTTCACCTAAATTTATAGCCCACACCTTTATTCCAGTGAGGTTATAGTGCTTAAGAAGATAGTTTAGAATTTAGAGGCAGCCTTTCTGAGAGTCAGGCATTACTGTGAGATGCAGAGATTACAGTCATTCATTCCTCATTCATTCATTCTCTTGGTGAGGGGGTCTCACTGGGAAGCCCTGGGGTGGGCACTGTTATGAGCCCTGCAGCCAGCATCCTCTACATACTGCTATATAAATGATTGTCTTCTTCAATAAAAGATCTGAACAAAGAAAATACACAAAGATCTTGCCTTTTGAAGCTACAGAAAGAAGCCGGCTCTTAAGGTCTCTATGCTATTTTTAAGCAGTAAAGAGCCTGGTAATATATCACTGGGTTTTATGCAAGGAGAAAGTAAACCTTGTGATCACCAAGCCTTCATGATGATCTGACTAAGTGGAGTGTAGCTTTTGTAGCCATGTAGGATTCGCTCATAGGTCTCTAGGTATCTGTCCTCATTACTCAACATGTGGTCCAGGGACCGGCAGAAACACTATGCATCTGGATAGAAATGCAGATTCTTAAGCCCCACTCCAAACCTTTTGGATTAGAATCTCTAAGATTGGAGCCCAAGAATCTATGTTTTAACAAGTTCTCCTGGTGATTTTTACATGACTAAATTTTTAGAAGCCTGGTCTACTAAGGACTCAGTGGAAGTAAGTATTTTGCTTTCCAAAGGAGATAGTTGACCATCTGGGAAGTTTTAAGTCTGTGCGTCTCAAACTAGTGACCATTAGGATCATGTGGAAAGCTTGTTAAAACAAATTACTGGGCCTCACCCTCAGCTCCAGTTCAGCAGATCTAGGGTGGAACTCATGAGATTCCATTTCTAACAGGTGCCCTGGAGAAACCTATGGATGCTGCCAGTCCTGGGCCACACTCCAACCAGCACTCCCTTAGCCAACATTCTTCTTAAAGCAAGCAAAACAAAACACTGACTTCCACTTACAAGACCTTTTCACGATCTCTGATTATATAGTTACATTTTAAAATGATAGTTTCTTAATTAAGGAACTAATTTCCTTCAGAAAACCACTTTCTTTTAAAACTTATTTTACAACCAAGTTTACAAACTGCTTTGAAAGAGATCTGGTGTTGTGTCCAGGTCATGAAAGAGCTAGTTGAGACTAAAGAGGTCCAAGAGTACATGGCACAGTTTCATGATTTCATGTTCGGGAGACTTTGATCACCTTCCATCTGCTGAGAACCAGAGCTCTGGGATAAACATGGCATGGAGCTACACTCTGGGTGCGTTAATCAGGCCCACAAACATGACACTTAAATGGACAAGAGGGGTCTCCAGATTCTCTGCAAAGGACACCTTGCCATGTTTCTCCAACACTTGCCTCCACTCTTTAGCCTAAGTACTTCACCTTCTTTGACACTGAGGCCAGTGATTGCGTGAATGTGTGTGTGTGTGTGTGTGTGTGTGTGTGTGAGATTTCTTAAATTTCTCATTGGACTTTCATATGTATTAACATGTTCAAATTAATTGAGAATGTATTGTCTTAAATGGTCAAAGGAAGACTGAAACCAAAAACTGCAGAAAATAATTAAGCACCATGTATGTGAATGCCTACTCAAGTTTGAGAACCCAGCATCAAGTTAAACAAAAAATGTTATAAAGAAGTGTGATCTGTGATTCTTGTCCTCAAAAATGTTTACTCAGTGTTTCTCTGTACTAGCTCTTGGGACCAAAAGGTACCCTGTGAGGACCTGTCACAGATGGGGCAGAGAGGAGGTAAAGATCCATAACGAGGCCAATGTGGCACGAGGCGAGAAATATACTAGGACAAGATATTTGATAGATTTGAGAGCATGCTGGAGTCCAGAGGGGTCTTTGCCCAGGACACCAGCCTCCTCCAGGAGGTGCTATTTGTGCTGAATTTGGAAGCCTATGTGGAAGCTGGTCAGGGAAAAAGGCAGGGCAGAGTTGAGAGGTGATATTATGGCAAGTGATAATAATGGGGATTTAGAGGATTACAGTAAAAGTAAGTAGATAAGCATTTTCATCAAGTTTGCTCCTCACAGAGCAATGATTAAGAGGCATGAGATCTGATTCCTTGGAAAATGTTAAATAAACATGCTGCTACCTCCAAAGAGGAACCCATAAGTCTATTTGAAGGAGCCATGTTTGCACTTGTGATTAAAGCAGCCTAACCTTTCCTGGGCACCTTTGTCTTCCCATTTTGTTATTCATGAAATCTTTCATTTGCATCACATTCCTCTGAGGTTCTAGCTTAAGTGAACTTCAAGCCTAGAAAAGCCTGTTTGCCTCTAATACCTGCCCCTTAGAAAGTGAATTTATGGAAATTTTAGATATTTGTGCAGCTAGAAAAAAAGAAATCTCAAGTCTGGGAGAATGAAACAAACAGGAACCTGGAAAGACTCGAGGCACAGATTTTCTGTACACTCTTGTTTGCCAGGGCACTCCACCAGTACATGCCAAATAACAAAGAGTAATTACAAACTTACTTTCTGACGTGGCTGCTGTGAACTTCTAGAACTATCTAAAGCTCTACCATCCTTAGGTGGGTAAGACAACATGTGCCCTGATTTGGTCTCTGGAAGAGTCTGGGGACACAGGGAAACACCAACACATTCTGAGACACACACACAAACTCGGTAGTGGCCAAGTTTAATTACCAAAGAGTTAAAACATTGTTCTTCTATCAACATATAGAGAATACGTGTCAAAGTTCATTTACGTTGTTAGTGAGAAAACCAGTAAGCTGATAAAGCTCATTCAGAGTATTTGAGGAACCAAGATTTATATAGACAATCAGGAAAGGAATCTTAAAATAAACTTGTTAAGTGTGAAATTGACCAATGTTCTATAAGGCCATAAACTATAACACTTGGGATTATCTTTTATACCAAAGAGAATTATTTCCATCTCTACTGTACAAAAATCATTTGCTCAGTACTTTATAAGTAACTTCTACTTTGACAATCTGGTCTCTAATTAAGATAAATAGTAAAAACCTTTGGGTGTGATGGATATGTTTATTACCTTGATCATGGTGGTGGTTTTATGATGATGTACATATGACAGAATGTTTCAGGTTGTACACTTTAAATACATTTACTTATTGTATATCAATTATGCCTCAATAAAGCTCAGAAGAGAGAAAGAGGAAAATGAGTAAGCTAAACAAAGGTGCATTCCCCTAGAAAATTAGATAATCAGTGGATAAGCCAACAAAACAATGCACCAGTATGATATAAAAGGATGCTATCATTATTTTGCTTCAGTTCCCAGTTTTGGATAATTTTTCTTGACACTAATTAAAGCAATCGAATCTAAAATCAAGGAGATTTAGATTGTGGCCACTTGTTAATTGTGTAACCTTGGGCAAAATATTTAAATTTCCTTAAAGCTTGGATTTCCCATTTGAAAAAAAAAATGAAGGTAACATAGATTCCTGTGTCATAGGCGTATTACTGGGATTAAATAAAATGATGCATGTGGAGTGCTTAGCAAAGTACCTGATTCATATTATATTGAGCACCTAGTATTCAATAAGTGTTAACTGTTTTTCATTTGTTTCTAAAGAAGAAGATACATAAGGAGACTGAGTGAGACAATATGGATAAAAAGGCTATAGACCAAGAATGTGGTGCTAAAGATACCAAGAATTGTGTGATCTTGACCGAATCACTTTTTTTTTTACCTTATCTTTCATTTTTCACCTATGAACTGTGAGAAGAGTAAATGAAGACTACAGTGGGTTCTAACTTTTAAAGTAGAATCATTCACCAGGACTGAACCAAATCCTGGTGGAATTCTGGCTTCTCCACATCCAGAATCCATTCATAAGCTCTAGGGCCGTATGCCCACCATACTGTAATTTCATGGTCAGTGACAAAGAGCCTGGATTTCAGTTCTCTGGCTTAAAATTCCAGCTCTGCCACTTACTGACTATGGAACCCTGGGCCATTCACTTAACCCTCTGTGCCCTGGTTTTCTGTGAAACAGAAATAAAGGCAACTGTTTCATCGAGTTGCTGGGACTGTTTTGCAGTGAGTTATCACACACACAGATCTAAACATGGCTTGGCAGACACTAAACCCTCAGTGATCATTTTGTTATTGTTAGAGCCTGTGAATGAGAGGTTGAGCACCCAAGGATCCTGGACATGGAGCAAGACTGAAGAACTGTTAAACTTCCCAGAGTGATGAGGGTTAAAAATGTAATTGTATATGTAGAGCAATTTCTCTCTGGGTGTCATTCAATAGTAACTCTGAAGATGTATTTAGGATAGTAACACAAGTTGTCTGAGAGCTGCATATAAAGTATATGACAAAAACATTCTGCGATCTACATGTTAGGACTGGAGAAAAGGTGTTGATGCCCACCAAGAACCTGGCAAGGCAGGTTCCAGGGTGACCTGGCCAGGCCTTCCACCCTGCTGACTGGCAGTGTTCCCTAAGCAGGATGTACCCTCATGTTCCCACAGAGTCACAGATGGCTTACCACCTGCCTTTGGCAAGATGGCTCCTCTCTAGATCTGGGCTATGCTCAGCCCAAAGCTACAAGAAAATCTATCCCCAGACAGTTTTCTATGGCAGGCCCTGTGGGTCCCCCATGAGGTACCTGTGGGTCCTTTTTACTAGCCCACAACATAGCTTCTGCAGGTGTTTTTGCTAAAGGCAGTCTATGACTCCACCAAGCAGAGGACTGCCTGTGTGTAACACCAGAGGTTGCCCTGCCCATACAGACAGCCAGAAATGCCTGGGAGTTTGTGTACCTTTGCCCCAGGCAGTAGCTTTCACCAGTAACTGACTGGTGTAGGAGGGAGTCCAAAAGCCCATCTCCTTGGCCTTAAGGTATAACATGCTCTAAGGCATGTTTTATACTCCAGGGCTCTCTGCAGGACAGGCTTGGGTTGCTTGACTTCTTACCCTATCTAATGCTACTTCGTCTACTCTCTCCCTGGTCTCTGTGGTAACCCTGGGAGCATTGCCCCAATAAACCCTTTGCACACAGATTTTTGGCTCAGGGTTGGCTCTTGGGAGAGGACAGCCTAGGACAACCTCCTTTTTCCTTCATTCTCACAGCCAGGAGAGAAGTGTGTCTCTGCTGAGGCCTGGTGGAACCCAAAGGAGGAGGGTCCTGCTTTGAAGTTCCTACAAAACAAGAGCTTGCTTTGAGTAATTGGCCCCACCTTCAGCTACTTGCTTTGTAAGCACTATAGTGGCAAGAGAGGAAGGACTGAAAGCCCAGCCACTTGGCAGTGGGTGAAGAAGGAATCATTTGGAATACTGCAAGGAAAAAAATTGTGGCCCCAAAGTGAGGTGTGATCTAGTCAGGAGTCCCTGGAGTCTGGAAACTTTTATCCAAGCACTGGGTGATCCCAAAGCCTCAGAAAACAGAAACAGCCTGCACTGTGCTTCATTGACCTCAGAAAAGTTCCCTCAGCTTTCTTCTCCAACTCAGCCATAGCAGGGACTGAGGCTTCTGCTGATTCTTCATTTGAAGTAAAAAAAGTTGCTGAGATACAATAGGACTCCTTAGCACAGCCATTTACTATCTAAGGGCACTTGAAATGACATCAAGACATCACTTCCCTAGAATGTGTGTCAGGGCAGCCCAGAGCCTGGCCTGTGAGAAAGGTAAGAAAAAGGACTGAAAATTTGCCTATTTGAGTCTGCCAGATTTCAAAGTCCAAGTGTGCCCTTCAGTGAGTGTGATGACTGTGACCGCCACCTGGCCAGGTTTGTCAGAAGTCAGAATGGTCTTACATGGACTCACTCGTGCTGGAACACACTTAAAGTCTGATCACTCATAGAGCCATCAAGCAATGCCTGCTCCTCTGGACATAGATGACACCCTCAAGTCTTGTCTACCACCTTGGGTATATCCTTCCAGTGAGTAGTTAACTCTTTAATCAAGACAGAGGCTGGCGGGGAGAGGATGAAGGCATGGTAAGCTGCCCCCAGAGGCACAACAGTTTCTCAGACTCAACAAAGCTAATAAAGAGTAGTAGTGCTAATGGAGTATAACTCATTAAAAAACTTAGTAGGAGGCAGAACAATTGAGTTCTGTGTTCATTCAAAATGTTTCTGTTTTCTTGAGCATAATTACAATTTCTGGCCTCCTTTTCCTTTGTGTAATATGGCTTTGACAACTGCAACCTTCATTTAATTATTTTAAGTAGGGCTATTAAGCACAGAACAATGAGACTTTAATAATATATACATAAATAAAAATATATAAAAATTAATCCCACTAAATTCATAATTAGTAATAAGTCAGTCTGGGACATTATGTAGAAAAATCTTTCCCCATAGTAATCCAAGAGTAAAACCAATATTGCAGACGGCAAATATTTAAAGCAGAACAGATGGATTTAGGAAGGTCTGTTATTGGCAAAGCTACAAGCTGCTTGAGGACAGATTAAAGCCATCTTAGAGAGAATAAGCTTTCAGTTGTTTTCAACACCTAGGAGTTCTATAAGTAAGTGAGAGTTATAACCAGAACTAGATAGCTCTAAGAAATGGTAATGGTTAAAATTGAGACAACAATACATTCAATATAGTCTGTACATAGTTTCAACCTTTTTCATGTGCTTCTGTGAGTCTGCTCACTATTACAAAGGACACTTAACTAACGTACATATTATATTGTAAGCTTTTTTGAATCAAACTAATAGAGAAGATATAAAGTATTTCAGAAATGATGTTGAGAAAAGGGACTGCTTGGAAAAAATATCTAATTCAAGTTTTAACTTTTTCCTTTTATATGTTAAAATAAGTTTTAGCTGGATTAAAAAGTTAAAGTAAAATGACCACTGACAAAGACTAAAAAGAAATTTTTAACTGTTCTTGGAATATACAAATATCTTATAAATAAAAACACTGAGGAAATCATCAATTGAAAAAGTAAACATTTATAAAACTTTGTAGAGAGCAATTTGGTAATATGTCTCAGATGTCTTTAAAACATTTATTTTCTTTGACCTGTAAATTCACTTCCAGAAATTCATTGTAAGGAAACAGTCCAAGATGTAGATAAAGTTTTTGTATAAATATGTTCATGACAGTCTAACTTATAATGGCAAAAAAAGAAAAAAGAGAGAATGAGAAAAAAGAAAACAGCATGAACATCCAGGAATTAGCCAAAAAAATCATAATACATTTATGTAATCAGACGAGATCGGGCGCGTTCAGGGTGGTATGGCCGTAGACCATTTATGTAATCAAACACAATAGTCTTTAAAAATGGCATTTGAGCAATGTTTAAAGATTAATAAAAACTTTCAAATATAATTAATAATGGAAGAAAAACAGTATATATATTAATATGATCCCAATTTAAAAATAAGTGTATGTATACACATACACACACACATACATACATATATTGATTCTAAGTACTACAGTGCTTCTCAGTCTTCATACACATTAGAATCACCTGAAGCCAGATATGGGGCTGTAGGGGGATGGGTGAAGAAGTGAGGGGATTCAGAAGTACAAAAAGATAGTTACAGAATAGCCATGGGGATGTAGAGTACAGTATAAGAAATGGAGCAGCCGAAGAACCTATACACAACCCATGGCCATGAACAATAGTGTGGGCATTGCCTGAGGGAGTGGGCAGTGCTGGGTGGAGGAGGGAAAGGGGGAAAATTGAGACAACTGTAATAGCATAATCAATAAATTATAATTTTAAAAAAGAATCACCTGAAGAACTTTAAAATATATTGGTGTCTGGGACCTGTTCTCAGAGATTCTCATTGATTTGGCCTAGGATATTGCCTGGGCATCTGGATTTTTTTAAAGTTTCCCAAGAGATTTTAATGTGCTATACCCTGCCCCTGATTTGAAAACCATGAGAATGAAGTTTGTTTAAACTCATCTTCACTAAGCACACTAGGAGAAGCATGCATATCCATTCAGCTTTCCCAAACAAAAGTTCACCTGGTGGCTGTTACAAAATTTCATGGTAACATGTGTCCAAGGAAAATCTCGTTTGTTTTTGTTATGATGGAAAATTATCCAAAACTTGGAAATAAAGCAAAAAGCCTGGATACATGTTTAAGGGATCCATCCAAGAATTACATAATTTTGTTTTTTAACTATTCGCTTTTTATCAGACTCCAGACTCTGAATTTCATATTTGTTAACTTGGAAATTTTTGTGTGCTAAAAACTTAAATGTTTCCTGTCTAGTAGAAAACTGTAAAAGTTACAGGGTTGTTTTTTTTCCCTAGAAGATATTAACCAGCTTTATATCTAATTTAGCAATCTCATTCCAGCATTATTATATATGAATTTTCTTTGAACCAGCTTTATCACTTATTGGTTTCCTATGTAATACATTAAATAAATCTTTGACGTGGATTCACTGTATATTTTTACAAGTCATGTTTTTAACTTTTTTGAAATTGTACCTTGAAACTATCCATGATCAAATGCGTTCAGTGATAGAAGTGAACATCGGGCACTCGAAATGAGTGGAGATTTATCCAGCGTGATCATCTCACCATATGGCCAGGAAGCTTCCTCTTTCTGATGTTTTCAGTACATGCTCTCTGTGTGGCTTGTAAAATTCCCCAGGCCCTCTGTGCACAAAGTCTAATCCAAAGTGCTTTTTAAATCCACTCCATATTAATGGTAGTGAATGCCAAATTGAGTAACTGAAGAAGCCAGATTTGTACGCTGAGGTAGGTGCAGTCGCACCAGTTACTGATCTTCAGCAAGTAGAGATTGCTAGGGTAAATCTAATTTTACAAATCAGTCTTCTGTTTCCGTTGACATTACACAATCACTTCAGAGACACTTTAACATCAATTGGCGCTCTTCTGCCATCAGCTGGGACTCCTGATACTTTGGCTAGTCTTTTTAATTTTTTTGTTCCCAGCCTCTTTGTCAAGTATTTAATGATCTATAAAATGCTAGATTGTAAACTAGGAGCTTTGCTATTTAAGAAACTCTTCAGGGAATTCATATTTTAGAGCAAACGATTTCCTGTGAGTTTCCCAGCTTAACTATTTATTAAGTTGGTATATGGTGATTTGTTTGGAGCGGAATTGTGTCTGTAGATCCTAGTTGCTTCAATGAGAGGCCTAGCAGAACTGTTATCTAATGAGAAAAATTTTAATTATCTCCACAAAAGTGAAATGTAAGTCCAGGATGAATGCCTGTGTTGTTTGATATGAGATTATTAGAGTAATCTGAGAAATAATATTGGGTTGGCATTTTTTTTGTCTCTCTCACCTCTATGAAGCAGACTTTGCAAGTGAGTCACCAAGTTCCTGGGAGTTTGTCCACTTAGGAAATACTCTTCTTGTGTCAAAACACAATGGATCCTTTGATATCAAGAAGCAGATGGTGGTGTCTCCCACACGGCAAACCTTTCCTAAAAGGGACAAAAGGGTTCAATTAGCTGCATCAAAATTTTCACCTCTATGTCTGCCTGTGGGCAAAGTGAATATTGAGGAGACATAAAGGATTTTCCCCAGCCACTCAAGAAATCTCAATTCCCATGGCTACAAAGAACTCATTCTTACATGGGGACCTCAGCTTGTAGCGTCAGTGCCGTAAACACACATTCATTTCCTTCATAGAGTCAGAGGCCTCAGGCTTGGAAAGGGATGCACACGTTGCATGGTCCAGGGCCCCTTGTCCTCACTGACTTTCAACACCAGAGGCCATTAGCCATTTTTGAAGAACAGGAACTCACTTCATCCAAGGTTTCTCACCCAGACTTTGGACAGATCTTGTCAAGGTTCTTTACTGAACCAAACTCTTATTTTCTCAAAACTTCTTCCCCATGCTGATGGTTTTGTTCCTTGGAGTCTGTTGCAAATTGTTCTCTACCAATTTGGTGATTCTCAGTAATTATTTAGTAGATATCTACCACCCCTAGTAGTTAAAGTAGGTGACATTTATAGGTCTCCTCTCCCATGACATTAAAATTAGGTACTTTTTTTTATAAGAAAAACAAACTTCAGGATGAATCCTTCCTTCCATGCAAGTATATTACAAATAACACACAATCTTAGTTGGACAACCTGTTCTACCAACACAAAGAAGTCCCAGATTTCTGTTCCTTTGGGCACTCTGAGAAAGCAACTTGCATAAAAGGCTTATCCAGTGAATATATAATATTATAGTGGCAGAATTAAGGTGATCTAGTAGTCAGAGCAGGTAAGACTAGAGGTTCTTAAAGTGTATTCTCTGAATCAGCAGCAGGGGTATCACTTGAGAATTTCTTAAAAATCAGACCCCATTCCAGAATCACTTACTGCCTCAGCAATCTGAGTTTTAATAAGCCCTCCAAGTAAGAATCAGTGGGCAAGAGCATTCCCTAACCATAACAGAATGAAGGGCCAAATTTAAGCTTTAGGCCAATAGCATAGTCCTGGACCAACTATGCACACACACAGTTATACACACTCTCACACACATGCCACTAATGGTTCATGAAATGAATTTAAGAGGATGATAAATTTTGTTCTTTTCAAATTTTATTAGTTGCATTTGAAACTCATGTTTCAAACTTAACTTCATTCTAAGCAATACTATCTATAAAGTAAGAATTTTTGTGTGCTATGTTTTCTCAATATGCATTACAAATATACAAAGAATATGTACCATATTCTTTGGTACATATGGGAATATGAGGAATTCCCCTCAACCCTTTCTCCTGATGCAATGTTTATAGATTCCTTTCAGTACCTAGTTTACAATCATTCATACTTGATCAAGTATAGCTCAAAAGCCTGTGGGAAGTCATCTCAGGTGGCATTCCTTTGAAGCAGACCCTTAGGCAAGGATTTGTTTGCAAGTGACTTACTAAGGATGTGCTGATGGGAAAAACCAGAAGTGAGGGGGAGATGCAGGACAGTGAGATGGAGAGGAAGCCAGGCAGCGGAGCAATGGCATATGAGTTCCTGGCTTTGGCATGATCCTGAGAGAACCTTTGGAGTGTCCATTATATGTGTGAAACTGGCCATATAGCAGCTTCCTTCTCACTGTTGACCTGGTCATGTGGGCACAGAAAGCATTTGTTTCAATGAAAATGAGGGCCCTTCTGCTTTGTCTTGGATTCTGTGGGTTCATGCACTCCTGAGTAGAATCATTTTATGTAGTGCATAACGAGACTTATTTTTTGTGTGTCCTAGTGATAGTCCAACGTGGATATCACTCTTTTCCAAGAAACCAAGTGAGGAATTCCCCAGAGAGACCCTTCCCTGGGCTATTCTCTGATTAATGACAGCATAGCCAACAGGCAGCTTGGAAAACAAATGTTTCCATCAGTCCTCTACTAGGCAAGATAGAGGAGGATACCTGAAAGCAAAAGGCTTCTAGCCGAAGCACCTACATCTGTCCTTAAGGGGCAGTCATTCCATTCCAACAGCCAGCCAGATGTGGCTGCTCTAACAGTAGCCCTCAGTAAATACTGGCTAAATGGATGAACCAATTACTGTGCTTCGCTTTGACTATGATCAGGGTAAATGGGATGAGGTTGGTTCTGTCCTTCCCTCACTCCTGGACAGTGAGTCCTCCCTGTTTCTGCTCCAAGTAAACAATCAGGAACTGTTGTATAATACAAACTTCAGTGCTACATACCCATTTGGCCACATTTGCAAAATAGACAAAGGAAACATTGGCATTTTTGAAAAGGGGGTATTTAGGCATAATCAGTGTTGGTTGTGGCTGGCTGCACTGTTACAATTACAAGATGCCAAAGCTAGCTGCATTGAAATGCCAGGCCACCCCAAACCCAGGTCCCTAAAAAACAAAATCCAAGCCAAAGCCGCCTGTCAGCTTTTCTGTCATTAATCCCAGAATAGTCCAGGGAATGGTTTTTTTGGAGAATTCAGATTTCCTTTCTCAAAAGAAACAAGATCAGGACTGTATCTGCTTATATATCCAAATGTACAGACATATAGTCTCATTTAAGAATGAGGTGGGATGCAGTGGTTTGGAAAATAAGTAAACCAAGCTTGAAAGGAATTAGGCTCTAATGGTGGTCAATGCCTCCCCTCAGAGACACAGAGGGTGATGATGACACTTCTGTGAGCTGGTTGAAATATCTGTCATTTGAGCTGGTTCTTAAGCCAATTTTCTTACAAAGAACACATTTATAGTATTTTGAACACAGTATACACTATGACATCAAATATTGAGAACAGCATGGTGGTGACAAATTTTGTCACCTCAGATCAAGATGGCCTCCCAAGTGCTACAGAACCATATGCTTGCATGTCTAGATGGTTTTGACATAAGATTATGTTTCCCATTGATGTTTGGAAAGCCCTTAGTTCCTATGTGATGCTGCACACAAATTCTCCCATTGTGGGGGCATAAGAAGGACCCATGGTTATTGTTAAGAATGCAGATTTCAGGCCCACCTTCATATATCTCTTTCTACAGGTGGTGTGCCTGGGTGTTTGCATTTTAACAAGCAACTGAAAAGGTTTTGATGCAAGGAGACCTCAGACCATGCTACTGAGAAGCTCTGGTATGAGCACTTGTGATTTATCCATGAAGCAGATAATGGGCATAAAATGGATGTAAGGTAGTAAATCAGTCATTCATGGCCCATTTATTTCTCATATTTGAAAGATAATCTTTTGATTCAGGCATGAAAGTTATTAAAACCAGTAGTGCCCACTATGAAAAGAGAAGAAGGTTGAATTTCATGCATAAGAATGTTCAAAATAGAAGAGCAGGCATCCAAGTCCAGCCCACACTTTAAAGGTCTTATACAACTACAGACACAGCAGATTTAAGAAATGGCCATTTTTAACAATAGAAACACAAATGGAACCTTGCTATCTGTTATCTGCTGAAATTATTCTTTGCTCTGGACCTTAGGTTAGCATTAAGATTTGCATCCTCATTCTTAGAGGAAGAAGAATTTATCAAGACAATCAGTAGAGTCTCCAATACCCAAAGTCCTCAGTATTTTCTCCCGTTTGGGCTCTAATGATCTTAAACTGGTCTTAGCCTTCACAAACTGTTATTTGGGGGAAATGAAAAATCTCCAGGGTGCCTTTGCTGATAAGCATCTTCCCCTTGTTTCCTGAATGAAAGACTTCGTTTCATGGAAATCAGCTAGCAAGTCCACCAGTCCCTGTCAGAGTGCAGGACACTGTTGCAAGACAGTCAGAGCTCATGGCCCATGGAGCTTTCAGTCTGCTTGAATGGCAAATGCTGCTGGCAAGTCTGTAGGTCATGTTGAATGGGCAACATGAGCTAATGAATGGCAGGCAGTGCAGCAGAGGATGTTATAGGCACAGAGTCAAGCTCCCCAACATGGGACACTCTGCCTTTTCCACTGACCAGCCCTGTGATCTTGTTTCATTATCGAGTCAAGTTGTACCTCATTCTTTTCATGCTTACTGTAGAGATAATGTGGTTTAGAGCAGCACGTAAACTTCCGATGCTTGGTGATCTTGTGCAGTAGGTGATCTGACCTGACCCAGTAGGTGTTCATTGAAGCCTCAGCTCCCAAGTGAGGCTGATGCTGCTGATTTGGTTTTGAGTGACAAAGGTTTGGGGTTCTAAATAAACCCCTTAATTTTATATAAAGTTCCTGGTTTGATTCCTATCACATGACAAGCTCTCAATAAATGACTATTATTGTGCCTAATATTTTGACAAGAGTTGTATGACATAGACTGTTGGAACAAATGCAGCAGATTTTTCTTAGTTGAGAAAGGCTGCTACAAACCTGGGGTGAATTCCTATTATTCAGAAGAGAAAATTCTCCCAATGCACTTGAGGAATCTTTGGGGCTTCTCTCCGCAGCTGTCACTGTGCTTCATTATTCCCTTCAAATAGGCACTTTGGGCCTTACAGTTCCGTTAACTTCAAGGAGAGATTTTGTTCGGTGAAAATAAAGCATTAAACACATTCGTGATCACATATCATTACAGTTGGGGAAAGAGATGATTAGCCCCTGCCTCCAAATATCCAAGTGCTGGCTCCTTCTAGAAGGTGAGGATGAAAACCCAGAGAAAGTGGGTCACTGCCCCACTGTTAGATTCTGAGTCGTGAGGCAAATGAGAGCTCCCACAGCGCAGAGGGGTAATACTGGTTTGCTGCTGTTGTTTTGGCTTTGTTTTTACAAAGATAAAAGGGATAGGTCTAAGAAGTATATTCTTGTTCCTTGAGTTTGACCAAAGCTATAACATAATAACATAGTAAAATGGAGTATACAGGTGCAATATTAATCTTTTTTTAAAGATTTTATTTATTTATTTTTAGAGAGGGAAGAGAGAGAGAAAGAGAGCGAGAAACATCAGTGTGCGGTTCCTGGGGGCCGTGGCCTGCAACCCAGGCATGTGCCCTGACTGGGAATCGAACCTGAGATGCTTTGGTTCGCAGCCCATGCTCAATCCACTGAGCTACACCAGCCAGGGCTGCAATATTAATCTTTAATATTGATAAAAGCTACAACCCACTGTGAAAAAGCAGCAATCATGGGATATGTGAGTGTGTGTGTGTGTGTATGATTTTGCAGCTGTAAAGTATAAAAAGCAAAAATAAGCTGAAATATAAAAAGAAACTGAAAAAGCCTCAGTTACTATGGGAAATTTGAATACACAGAAATCAATAAATCAAGTTGACTCAAGATTTAATGGGATTTGAATAATAAACCTTCCTTTTAAGCCTGATTTGATGTAGGTAGGTAGCTAGATAGAGTCAAAGATAGAATAGACTTCCTTTTCAAATACATGTTAAACATTCTCAGAAATTGGTCATGTGTTTGGGTACAAAGGAAATCTCACCAGTTTCAAATAGCAAAAATCACATGGGTCACTTTCACTGGCCATAAAAATAAAATTCCAAAACAAAAAATGTGTATTATTTAATTACAAAAAAATGTGTATTATTTAAATTTTAAAATTATACATTCAAATAACTCTTCAATTAGAGAGGGAATAAAAATGAAACTTAAAGCTATTTAGAAATAAATAACAGAAGCCATACTATATTCCAAAACCTATAGGATAGGGCCACAGTAACACAGGATAAGTTATAGCAATAAGTATACTGTACCCAAAATAAGAAAACTGCAAAATAAATGAATCTTTTGTTAGTTTAAGAAGATATAAAAAGGAACAACACAATGATTTATCTTAGGAAGAAAATAGAAGTAAAAATAAAAATGAAAACAAGGGGAAAAAGAACTGGAGGTTAGAAATGTAGGTGGAGATGATAAATAATATCAAATGCTGGGATATACTGAGATGTTCCTGTCAAAACACTCCATATTATTTTCCAATATATAAATGAAATCACAAGTAAAATATTTCTAATTCTTAATTAAAAGACAAAATATCCACAAGAGGTGCTTTGAGAAAAATATGCTTTGAAAATGACCCAAATTCCTGATCTGAAATTCATCTGTGTGTCAGTAGTTACCTCAAAGCTTATTTCCTAATCTACAGAGTGGGAGTGGTAATGATACACACACCATGTGTCATGTAAGGTTTATGTTTGTTATTATATGAAAAGCCTTAAAATAGTGCCCAGCAAAGAGCAAGCCCTCCGATAAGTGTTGGTGTAATTTTTATTAATAATTAAGAAGAATTGTCCTACATATAAAGTTCCTTTGCTCTTCTTTGGGCTTTGTTAATATAGTGAGCCTTCAATAAACTTTTGCTAAATTTTGTTGAGACTTTAATAAGCTTTTGTTGAATTCCACCAGCAGTGTGGACAGGAGATCTCCCCTGCAGAAGCTTCATTTGAGTAATTAACGGTGTGGGGAGATATCAAGGTGTAGATTTCAGCTCTCTGTCATAATTCAGCCAATAAGTATTGAAATATGTAACTGTTGGTTTATTTTATTAGTTAAAAGGTGAAACATGGAGAGAATTATACCTCTCCCAAGACTTCCTTGCTCTGTGGTGCTTGGACTAATGGCCATTGTTCCCAGCAAAGTAGCCATCTAGGTCTACGCCCCCCTGGTGTATCAAAAACACATGCTCCTCTCCTCTGCCTAGGTCTTAACTCATATTTGAGTTCAGACTCTGCATTGAGAAAGCAGCCCTAACCTAATGCATGTAAATGAATAAGCTCCTTGATAAGGGAGAAAGGGTCATCTCCAGAATCCATCTGCCTTGTGTCCATTGTGGGTCTCAATAAATTTGCATGCAACCCTAGAAAATGAAGAACTTTACAGATTACACTTGACATCAAGGAGTGACTGAAACCTGCTCACTTTGTACCACATACCTCGATATGACAGACCCTCAGAGGATTCTGTGTCTGATACAAACAGTCCAGCGCTACACCTGGGGCTGAGATCCTTGGTTCGCAGCTGGTCGCAGAAATTAGGAATCTTTGTGAGAGCTGTGTGAGCACCCCAGAACCTTGCAATTAATCACATGGATTAAATATGATTTGCAGTCCTAAAGCCCTGTAGGAATGATCTATCAAAGGCAAATTCATGCATATATTTTACACCTTGCATCACTTCTTGTTTTGCAACATGGTCCAAGAGACACAAACACTATCACAGGAAGCCCTGGGAAAAGGGAATTCTACAGTCAAATACAAACAGAAAAAAACAAAACAAAAATACCACATGTGTCTGTCTACAGGAAATATTCAGTGATTTGTGGGTATGAAAGACTGAAGAGAAATGCTTTAAGGATTTCTGTTTAAATTTATTTAGCCTGGAGTTCAGCCAATGTTTTCTGTATAGAACCAGGGAGTAAGTATTTTCAGCTTTGAGGGGCATATTGGTCTTTTGTAGCCAGTCAACTCTGCCATTAGGTGCTAGACTTATCAGGGTGATCACCTCTTAAGTTATATAAATGTCTGATTTCTGTACTGTACACCTGGAACTAATATAACATTAGATGTCAACTCTAATTGAAAAAATGAAAATAAATTAATTGATAAAAAAAAGGAGTCATAGACGATAGGGAAGCCAATGGGCATGTGTGTGCTCCAGATAAGTTTTATTTATGGACCCTGAAACGGGTTTGACATAATTTTTACAGGTACAAAGTATTCTTCTTGAGTATTTTTAACCATTTAAAATGTAAAAACGCACCTTTTGCTCATGACCAGTACCAAAACAGGCAGTGAGCTGGATTTAGCCTTAATTCCCTGAAGCACCCTAGATGAGCCCACTGTTTCCCTGCTCTAACCACAGAGCCTTGTCCCCACCTCGCCTGGTAACACGTATTAACATGCCCAAAGACAGGAGCTCCCAGAGGTCCGAGCCACTCAAATTGCGGTCTGGGACCAACAGCACCAGCATTAGCTGAGAGCTAGTTAGAAATGCAGAATCTAAGCCCACATCAGAGCAACTGACTCAGAGTCTCTGAGAGTGGGACCTAGCAATCTGTTTTAACAAGCTTCCAGTAATTCTGATGCCTGCTGAAGTTTTAGAAGCATTGCCCTAGACCACACAAGGAAAACTGCTGACTTGGGAACATTAAATGCCACCTGGCGGTGTTAGAACAGTTCATTCAGTCATTCATTCAGTAAGTCAATTAACATAAATTGAACACCTACTAGGGGCCAGACCCCTAAACACTGGTGACTTGAAATAATTAATAGAATACTGTTGGGCCCTTAATGGATGGGAGATGTCTTTCATCAGAGCCCCAGGGAATAGTTTTGAGTGGCTCTGTTTCTTATTTCCTCATTTACACAGCAGGCTTTGCTGGCTGGGGCCACACTCTCAGCTCAGGCAATACACAGGATGGAGGTTTAATGCACTAATATGAGCGAAGTGTTCCACGTTGCCTAGATAATAAATGCCATTTCACTATTAACATCCTTTTAGCTACTAAAATTACCGTTAAGTGCTGTCTCTCAGAATGTTAATATGCTGGGCTTGGGTTTTGTGGGACAAGTTATCAAATACTAGCATTAGACATCCCAACAGAGGATTTGAATGTGTGTCCCATGCCTGCTGTCCCTCTATTCTTATTAGGATGGGAGATATTGGTTTTACAGCTTTAACAGGCTGTGCATTTGAGATCTGTCAGACTCATCAGCCTTCCTCCAAGATCTCAGACGTGCCCCCACACTTTAGAGCAGGACACAGATGTGGGAGCTTCTGGGGAAACCATGAAAACAAGGGTATTCACCACATGGCTTCTCTGCCACCTCCCCAGCTGCCCATCAGTCAGCTCCTCATAGGGTGCTTTCAGCTTGAAGCCAAGGGGCCCAATAACTGTTCTTCAGGTGCTGAAAATAGCAACTTTGAGAGGAAATTACCTAGGAAACACATGAGATCAGAGAGAGAGAGCAAGAGAGGAGAGAAAGCTTGCAAGCAAGCGAGAGTGCGCATCCATCAGCAAACAGACCTGGAGGAGCAGGAAATTGCAACAGTCTTACAGGTCTGAAGCCACACGGACTTCTGCCTTCTAATACTCTGACCTATTAATTGGAAAGGTCAGTTGCTTGCTTAGACTAAAGGAAGAAGTTCCGCTAAGGAAACTGGCAGCAAAATACAAGGAGGGAGAAGAGGATGAGAAGTTGTTCTTGTTTGTCACTGTGTGGTAATCCCATGACATTGGGATGCTGCTGAGGGACTGGAGGCTCAGGCACCCTGCTGGTTCCCCTGGTTTCCCTGGTTTCAGGCTTCCATGGGTGCTCAGCATGCCTCCTGCCCAGCAGTTAGTAAAGGAAAACTAATTAATAAGCATTGGATTTGTTCCACTCTTGGCAAAGGATATAGGCTTATCCAGAATGAGCAAAGCTTTACCAATATTAAGCCCCACATCCTTACAAACAAGGTAGATCTGAGCTTCTTGTAACATATCCCCTCAATGAACCTGTGAGACTGGTATTATTTGCTTTGTTGAGAAAACTAAAGCTCAGAGCCAGTGATAAACTTGCCCAGAGTCACCCAGCAATTGAGTGCCAGAGCTCCCAGCCCAACCAGGTTTTCTGAGAGGCGAGCCCTTTTCCACTCCAGGGAGCTCCAGCCGACAATCTACTCATTGTTTCCATGATCTACCATTTTATTCTGAAGGTCGATCCCAGTCACTCAGGGGACATGGGAATTCTGCTTCTGCTCATCTTAAGGTTTGGAAGTGATTTGGTATGAGTTTATTCTAATTTCTGTTTCCTAGATCCCTAATTTCTAAAGTGGAGGCCTGTATTTAAGCAAAACACAAAACATTTAAACGTCTACATGACATCACAAGGACATACTCTGGTGGCCAGAATAGGTGTGAAAAAATTAGCATGCTCGGGGTATGATGCCCAGTCAGTATTTTAAATGACTGCCCATAAAACTAATCTATCTTAAGCTTACTACCTTTCTTTTTAATGTTGCTAGTAGATTGCAGCCCTGAAGCTTTTTTCTTCTTTTTTACTATGATTTCATATTTGATATTTTGCTCAAGATTCACTGGGAACAAAAGAACCGTGAAATCTATTATCTCCAAAGAAGTTTTACTTTAGGATTCCTCCTACCTAGGAACTCTGAATAGTCTGTGCTACTTCACAATGTGATAAATGTGAAAGATTCTAACAATATGTACTAAATTAGAATAGCAGAGAAATCCCACCTTAGCTGTCAAGAAAACACTGTAGCAGTGAGCCTGGGAGCTAGGGCCATAGAGCCATGCTCTGCAGCTCATGGCGAGGGCCAGCCTCTGTGAACATTGGTTTCCTTGCCTCCCAGTGGGTATGCTCCTCATTATTTTCATTTTATTTTTGCAAGAAATGCTTCTCATACAAATCGTAGTAGTAGTAATAATAATAATAACAACAACAACAATAATAAAAACATGGTATTGCCCCAAAGCCCTAAATCTAATTTCCTCTCCCAGCTTCAGTTTTTAATGGAAGGACAAACATAATTCTGTTTTTTAGTTAGGAAATCCTGTTTCTATGAAATGCCTCTATTCCATTTTAACTTTCCTCAGGCTTGTACTAGTGGAACACCAGCTGCTATAACAAAACAAGCCCTCACATTTCAGTAGCGTAGCACAATAGGAGTACATTGTCATCTCATATGAAGGTTCAGGTCTTTCTGGTCAACTATCAAGTTTCAGGCATGGATTTGGGGGGGCCCAAGTTCCTGCTGTGTCACAGCCTGGCCATTCCTCCAGCGCCCTATTTTTCCTGGCAAAGGAGAAAGAGAAGGTGTCAAAGGAATTCTTGCTTTTGAATTGTGTTAGTCTGGCAGGTACACTCAGAATTTTGACTACAACTCATAAACCATTTCTAGTCACATGGCACCACCTCCTTGCAATGGGGACTAGAAATGTAATTCTCAACTGGGAAGCCTTTTCCCAGAGACTGTGCCCTACCATGAAGGGGGAAGGGTAAATTCTGGTGTATGGGTGGCCTTCTTAGCCACAAGACACAAGCCCATGCCTTCTACCGTTGTGCTCCTCACAGAGAGGTTTTCATCATTATCAAATAGTTGTCTGTTTGAACTCTTCATCTGATGGCCTTTTTTGGGTACATGACTTCCTTTGGGAGGCCTGATGTGACCCATACGCACCCATGGCATGTTCCCAAATATAATTAGCTTCACACTGAATAACCTAATTTCCTTATTTCCTTCCCACCTTCCCAATTGCACTGTAGTTCTCTGACAGCAATGAATTTGCCTGTCCCATTCATCATCATATTTTTAGTGCCTAACACTATCCTGTCGTGTTACAGGTACTCAATAAATATTTGAGAAGGAAGGAAGCATAGGAAAAAGAACGGAAAGAAGAAAGGAAGGGGTGAAGAGTGGGGGACTGGTTAGCTTTGGAAGTAGCTCAGTCAGGCTAGGCTACCTGTAATTTGTACCATAGGGGATTTCAAGAGAGTAACCAAAAAATGGGCTGATCACATTTCAGGGCCAAGGACCCACCCCTCTTTGAAGAAATATTTGTCCATCTCCATACAAGCGCTTTTGGAAATCTCTGATAGAAATTTTAAAAGACTAACCCTGACCAGTGTGGCTCAGTCAGTTGGACATCATCACTCCACAAAGCAAAAAGTCACCAGTTTGATTCCCTGCCAGGGCACATGCCTAGGCTGCAGGTTTGGTCCCCGCTTAGGGCGTCTATGAGAGGTAACCAATAAGTGTTTCTCTCCTGTATTGATGTTTCTCCCCCTCTCTTTCTCCCAACTGTACCCTCTCTCTGAAAAGTAAACAAAAAACTAAACATTTTTAAAAAATGAAAAAGACTAAAGATTTTCTGTCTTTTGTTTCTAAATGCCTCTAAATAAAATGGAATATTACTCAGCAAAAAAAATTAACTATTAATACATGCTACAACACAAATAAATCTCAAAATAATTATGTAAGTGAAAGAAGTGAGGAAAAACTAGTACATATGATATCACTCCATTTATATAAAATTTTAAGAAATGCAAATTAATTTTCTGTAACAGAAAGCATATAAGCAGTTGTCTCAGTCTGGGGTAAGGTGTTCGGTGGTGGTGGATATGTTCACTTTCTTAATTGTGGTCATGGTTCTTTGGGTGTATACATAAGTCAAAATTTCTCAGGTTATACACTTCAAATATGTGAGATTGATTGTATGCCAATTATACTTCAATAAAGCTGTTAAAAAGAAAAATAAAGAAACATGAGATTTAAAGATATTGCCCAGAACCGCTTCCCTCCATTCTATCATTCCTAATTCTTGGGTGGTCTGTATCTTACAAGATACTTCATAAGTGGACAGGTATCTTCCTCCATGGTAACGTTGGCAAGTATGCATTCATGGTGTCTGTTGGAGAAACAGCATAATTCTCTTGACTACTGTTTGAGTAAGGCTGCCAGCTCAGAAGATGACTGAATCATGGAGATGGAGTATGGGCCACTTATATCTCCCATTTATGCACGCCTACACATACACATATAAGCTCTTACATGTTAAAATCTCCTTCTTCCCAGGTTCTGTGGCCAAACCCACCACTGACCCCCCCACCCAGGCGCCCAGCCGCCCCTGCCAGCACCATGGCCGAAGATGCAGACATGCGCAATGAGCTGGAGGAGATGCAGCGAAGAGCCGACCAGCTGGCTGATGAGGTGAGGGATGGAGAACGAGAAAGGAGTAAAAGACAGGGGAAAGGTGGGAAAAGGGCTTCTTCTAATGTCTCGATTAAAAGGAACACACACACATGGGGTAGTATAACTGTATTTCTTCTACGCCTAAGGCCTCTGCACACAACTATGGGTTAATGATAAAACCTACATACAAATTAATGTCTTAGCCCAAACTCTCAGTTTCCAGAAATCTAGAGAGCCAAGATCCTCTAAAGTAGCTTTGTCTTTGGGTGTCTTACACTTAATAGTGTGCTGGAGCTGGCTCAGTTCTGAGAGCTGATTGTCACATTTTCCAGAACTTTGCAACCTGGTATTAAAATTGAATTATATAAACTAAGGATTAAATAAATTATATTAAAATCAGAGGTACTAAATACTCAAACCTCATCAATTCCTAATCATTTTACTGTATTTTACCACTATCTATGCTCTCAAATTTCTTGACATGTTTTTGGTCTGTAGTGTGGAGATACGATATAATGGTGCATTACCAAGAATCTTCCCAAGCTCACTGTCATTGACACCATGTGTACTTACAAACCAGACAGGGTAAGAGTATTTACACCGTGGGAATCTGCAAACACTACAAACCAGGGCCGGACTCATTGTTTTGAGGATTGTCTAGTATTTGAAAACTAAAATTCTCCTCTGCAAAAAAGTCTCTTGTGCCATTGACAAATGAGTAAAGTTTTAACATATGTCTTCATTGTTTCACTTTCCTCTTACTTGTTAACATAAATTAAAATATCAACCAGGGTTCCTACCAGAAATAACTTGTTCTACCCTTACTTAGCTGTGGGCACAGAGGTCAGTACAAATCAACAAAAGCTTTCAGGGAGAACAATTGGTTATATGGAACTTATAAGTATTGTGCATTTTATTACTTGTAAATTTTGTACTACTCATCATATATAAACTTAAATCATATATATACTCATATTTTTTCTTCTGGAAAGCCAGATGTTAAACACTTACCAGCATACCACTGCCTACAGCCATTCTATTCCAAACAGCAGTCTGCTCACAGCTCTTCCAGGAAATTTAACATTCTTCATGTTTTGCAGAATCTTGTCCCAGATAAGTTCATCACTTAAAAGCATAGCTTTGAGGAGTCACACAGGTTGTTAGATTCTAGTAGTTTGAAAGGGATGAAGAAAAATGTAACAACACAGCCCCCGAGGACCCAGACTTCCATCACATTTTGTCTTATCTGAGGATGAAGATATTTACTATGGCTGTCTCCTCCTATAGGCTAGTTACTTCAAATATGCTTGATTTTTTTTCACCCTAAGGTGACAGCTTAATTTGTTTTGATAAGAACTGCTAATTGTGTTTTTAAGAGCTTTCTAAGAAACTCAATTTAGATTCATCTCAATTCATAATTATGTTTGTTCTTAAAATTCAATATTCCTATTCTAGGGTGGTCAGATTAGTCCTCTGAGTGTTTGAGATCATTTTTCATGCATCCTGCCCATGCAAAATTATCTTTTCCAGATTATTTTTTCTCTGATATCCAGATCAGCTTCATATGGTTTGACTTTATGAAGATCACCTTTAATGTAATTGCTTTAGGGAATCTTATTAGGGTGAAAGCCTGATAGGGAAGAGATTGAAAATGGGAAGAGCATTTATAATTCAGCTACAAACAGAAAAGAATATGTGATAGTAACTCTTTGGGTTTCTGAAAAGGGAAGAATGTAGTTCTGTTTTCCCAAGACCTCTGTTCTGAATCCTGCACTTATAATGTTTATGCTTTTTTTTTTTATCTTAGTCACTGGAAAGCACCCGTCGTATGCTGCAGCTGGTTGAAGAGGTAAGGATTGACCACTGGTTATGATACACTAATCCTTTCACTCACATATTCTTTCCCTAGACCCTACTGCCTTTCCCTAAGCCATGATCCCATTGATTCCAGGCTTGACAGAGCCTACCCAGAAGCCACACGGTAAGGGAGATGCTGTATGGAAGTTGCCAAGTAGCCATCAAAGCATCCGCTCTCCCAGCCCAGGCTGTCTTTGCAATCTGAGAAGCAGAGAAGGATAGTATTTCCAAGTAAATGCTCCCATGAAATCACAAAAGATTCAATCACTTTAAACAAATCAGAGTGATTATTAATATACAAAGGAATTATCTATATAAAAGCCTATTTGTAGTGATTTTGATGTCCTTAAATTGCATCTAATGTTGACACTGTCTTCTGTCTTTAGCCACATGCATGACTTTTTAAAATATGTACCCCTATAGGTTAACATTTTCAGAAATTGTTATGTTTGGAGTCAGGCACTGAAATTCATGAAACAAGAGAAATAACATAAAATTCATAAAATAAGAGGGTAATTCTTTAATAAGGGGGAGATATCAAGACCAATAATGTAAACATAGAAGCTCTTTTATATTCTTGACTCTGAATTGAACATCCATTGCAAGGCATGGTTAATAAATCCCAATCTATTTTTAAATGGGTAAAATAGGTCAGATAGCAATTATGGAATCAAAAGGCCATTTACAGTAAAATTCACTGATTCCAGTTTGGGAGAGCAGCAGTCAACCAGGAAGAATAAATAGATTAATTGAGCTTGTCCTTTGGGAGAGATGAAGTGGGAAAACAATGGGGTGGGTTATATTTATCTTAAATGAATGAAATACCCCTAATAGTTTTCATTCAGTGAGATGTTATTTTAGCTATGGTTTGAAACTGATAATCAATATGTAAATGCATGTGTGGTTATCATTTTTTGAGATCTTGGAGATTCTCTAGCAGAATAATTGAATGAGCCAACTTGCCTGATGTCACTATAAATTGCTTATGCAAGGACATGAACAAAAAAAAAAGATAAATTTTACAATGCTGAAAGGAAGAGTGGCTGCCTTTCCCACTATAGAAGCCAGCATCTCTTGTTTCTGCAACTTTCGCTTCTCATCTAGGAATGAAATATGATGGCTAAATGAGAATTGCCACAGGAGAAGTAGGGAGAGGTGAAACTAGCAGCCCCCAGGACACCTGAGAAGGGCAGGGAGGTGGACTTAATAAAATCTGTTACCACTAAAAAGGACAATTTGAGCCTGCGATGTAGCACAAATTGGCACCCATAGGAAGGCAGGCTATTAAGGGACCCTCGGCAGCACAGAAAAGCAGCCTTTGCTTTCTAAATGAAGAGAAATTTTGCTTTGCTCTATCCTGGGAACACCATTCATGCAAAAATACTCAGGACCAAGGAGGCAGATAATCTAATTCCAGGAATGCTGGAGAGGTTTTCAGGTAGATTTATTGTCCCTCAATCTGAGAGCAAGCGAAAGAAACAAACATTAGTAACATTTCTGTGTGAGCTCTGATGTTGACCTGAAGGGAGCCCAGAAGTCCACTGACATAATTATCTTGATACATCTTTATCATCTTCAACATAGCCTCCAAATTCATCTTTTAAATTTTTTATTTATATGTATGTACATGTGAAGTATAGTTCTAAAACAGCAGAACTATCACCAATTTGCACACCTGTGCAATGTCAAAACACTGCTCAGAACGTGGAATGAGGTTGAGTAAATGCATTGGAAGGCATGCCTTTGGCCCTGGTCAGGTCAGGGCACACGCAGGTTCGGTCCCCTGTTGGGTCATGTACGAGAGGCCACAATTGATGTTCCTCTCTCACATCAATGTTTCTCTCTCTTTCTCCCTTCCCTCTCTCAAAATTAAAAAAACAAACCAAAAAAGCATCACACCACTTTAAACTGGCCCCTCACCCATCAGCTACTGAGCCATAGACACTTGTTTGTGTCTTCTTAAATTGCAGTCATTGTCGGCCAGTTTTGAAAAGGGAGTGTCTGCTCTAATTTATTCTGACAGGAAGAAAGAATCTCAAATGCTCCATTCATTGAAGTAGGATTCTTGAATCATACATGCTTGCTTCTCTAAAGTGTTTCTCGATCAGACATGAAGTTGCATCTTAGAACAAAGAGCGAAACAAGTGGAAGCTCTCCCTACCTCTAATAAGTGAGAGGACTTGCACTTATTAGACTTTCCCTCCTGAGGAAATTAGGAGCAAGCCATTATTAGAGTAGATTGATCTGTTCTTACTTCCTTTGGGCTTATTTTATTTTTATGGTCAAACAGCTCTTATGTCTAGGGCATCAGCTATTCAGATGATATTCTGCTTTTCAATCAAAAAAGAAATTATCTTTAAAGAGAACGAGCATTAAATATTCATCAAGGGCAGAAATGATTTGATTTGGAAATCTGAGCATTGAAATACCAGGATCTTGCCCATGATCCCAAAGTGCATCACTGCTATATAATTTGAATTGAGCAGAATTTCTATTGAAATTCAGTCTCAAAGACAGGAAAGGTTACTACTCACATGATGTCTCCGAAAGACAAACAGTCTCACTTTCAGTGGAAACTTCAAGTGTTGTCTCATAGATTGTAGGGTATAACAGAGTTGCAGGGTAGAGTCTTATTTTTAGTAGAAGCCACTGCATTAGCATTTCAAGGGTGAGGTAAAGTTACACAGAGGTCAGTGAGGAAAGTTCAGAAGAGCCTAGTGCCTATACAGATAAAAAGGTTAGAAATAACATAGCCTTTGGTTCCCAGCCTGGAGGTGGCTACTGCCTCTTTTGATGGATGCATTTCAATCAATGTGTATGGAATGTCTAACTATGGGGATGGGAAGGAGATGAAAATTTTACATCATGCAGGGGACTCATGTGCACATTAAAGTTTGAGAAATAGTGGTCTAGAAGCTTCTGCTGGTAGTCGATAATAATGGTATTTTTAGTTTGCCTAGATATCCTGCTATAGATGATTTTCTGAAGGTACGTATTTTATAAACACTTCCCTAGTGCTGAATATAGGCCTGGCATCAGGCCACATATTAACTCATTTAATTTGCATAGTAACTCAATGACCTAGTAACTATTATTATATATGACAAATGAGAGAACTGAAGCACAGAGCAATTAAGACATTTGCCTGAAGTCTCACAGCTAGAAAATGAAATCATGAGGAATTCCAGAGTAGAGTCTGGCTCTAGAACATGTGCTATCCATCAGTCTCCAAAATATAGCCTGATTTCACAATTAAACCAAAGCCAAATGTGTTCAAAAGTAAGGTAGACTTTTGTGTCTGGGAGAGTTAACTGGTCACATTCTCTGAAATAGGGAATTATAAAAGGTCACTGAAATCACTTAGTATTTTACTTAATTTTTGGAAGTACTGTTGTAATTGAATTGTTAAAATGCTGTTTTTTTTAAAAAAAAAAAAACACCCTCTGTTGATCTCCACTAAACACTCTCTCTTTCTCAGTTTAAAATAAGCCCATGGAAAATAAATGGGGCTGTGAGAGATGTCTTATTTTAGAATTTATTTCAGGCAACACAGGAACTTTCCTTGAAAAACAATGAATTCAAACTGTGAGCATTACCACTTTATTAACTGCTTGTACCGATTAACAGTTACCTTGTGAAAGGTCTTCCATTGAGAACTGTAATGAAGACTGTGATAAAGCTCATGAGTAAATTACTTCATTATATTATTGTGCAGAATTTTATATTTCATAATAAAGAAATTTAGACTTCATCTGAAATAAAATTATATTTTTTAGATTATTACAAAATTCTTTTTTTTTAATTTTATCAGAATAGTCTTTATTTCTCATCTGCCAATCCCTTTTCTAAATCTCACAGAAGAATGAGTTTTCTTCTGAGCTGGGTTTTTCAGCCTTTTTAAAACAAGCTTTTCCTTTGATAAATCTAAAAATCTCACCCCCTCCCAAGACTCTTACATATCATTCATAGGTGGCATTCCTCCCCAATTTACTGAAAGAGGCTTTCTGATATCTGGTCCCAGAGAAGAAGATTTAGTCTAGAAGATTTTGTAAGATTAGCTTTCTGTGGTTGGTGTTATGAAAATGTAGGTGTGTGTATTTTCCAAATGTAAAATTACAGTATAATATTAAGTATATGTATTCCAATTCTGTGCCAAGCCCTATCTGCAACTCTGTCTGTGGAGACTGAGCTACACCCCGCTCTCCTAACCTGAGAATCCCTGATAGAGCAAGTCCACAGGTGACCCATTCCTCTGAGTTCCTCCTGAGCCCCTAATACCCTTGCCATGTTTCTTCCCTTTTTTTCTTGGGTCCTTCTTCATTTTCCATTTCTAATAGAGCTAATTGTCTCCTTACTGATTTTTCTTTCTCTCTTTTCTCTCTAACTCTTTTTCTACTTTGCTACCATTCTTGGAATATAGAGTAAAGATGCTGGTATCAGGACTTTGGTTATGTTGGATGAACAAGGAGGTAAGTCAAGATTTCTACAGTAAGAACAATTTTCCATCTAAGTGAAGTACATAAAAAATACATGCATACACAGATTGTCATTTTGACGTGTATTAAAGACACATATGAATGTGAGTACTGTAGAGTTTTTATTATCTTGCCTTTTTTTCTTTTGTCTGTTGAAAAGATTGGTAAAGGTAAATGTATGGAAATGTTGAGGTCTTTATGATTAAGTGAATGACACTAACCTCCCTGTTATATATGGTGGGGTTATATTTATTATTTGTTTGGTTGGTTTTTAAATGATAGTATTTTAGACAGTGTGAGAATCCTTTTACTTCCCTTTTTCCAGTCTTTCCCATAAATTTCATTTTCTTCTAAAAATTGTTAGAATGAGAGAATAGTATATATATCATGCTGTCCATTTCTTTTGACCATCCTAAGTCAGTAGCTGGCCATTCTGATTTCCGAGTTATTATGGGGATGCCTTAAATAACTGTGTGCTATGTTTAACATGTTATATTCTAAGGGGGATCATTGGAAGATGGGAAATTGAGCCAATTGAAATAATAGACCTGTCTTTAAAACTGTGGAGACTCGAGAAGCAATGAAAATCAAAGGGCCAATATTTTAGTGTAGCGTCTGCAGGTGGAATCAAGAAGGACAGTGCAGAACTTTTTCTTTGTCTCAATACATGTAGACATATGGTGATGATTTATTTAATTTTAGCCACAAATTAGTTACCTGATTTCATTCTGAATTCTAATAGTAATAACAGATTCTTGAGAAAATTTTATCTTTATCATGTTTTATGAAAGCATTAGAAAATTCGTCAGAATCATGAGAAAGTTTTATAGCATCAAAGATAAAAATATAAAACTCACAACAACTTATTTATGAGTTGTTAAATAAGCTGTTGTGAGATACCATAATCAAACTTGTAAGTTGTTATGAATGTTTTATATTTTTATCTTTGTTTATGGGGTACCATAAACAACTCTAAGCAAAAACCTCAAGCTGGGAAAAATGTTGCCATGCAGATAAGAAACATAAAGCATTTTTTCTGAAATCAGAGAGCCTTTACATATCATCAAAGAAAAAGGCAACAAACTAAAATAAAAATGGATGTCAGTTATAAATCATCAGTTTACAAACAGACATATGAAACCATGCTTCAACCAGCAACAATAATAACATACCACTCTTTAGCAGACTGACACAGATTTTTAAAATTTATAGTCACCAGTACTGTGAATATATTTGAAAAACACTAACTCTCATCCTAGAGATGGGCACTATAATCTAATAATAGATGTTTGAAAAGCAGTTTAATAATATTTTCAAATTTTGAAGTGCAACCATCTTTGACCAAGACATTGCACTCTTAGAATTGTATACCGCAAATGTACATTGACAATTACATAAAGAAAAATGTACATGACTTACCTGTAATCGTGTAAAACTGGAAACAGCCTAAATGTCTCTCAGTGGAGAGACCAACCAAATGAATTATGCTGTAAAAAATATCTTGCAACCATTTATTATAGGGCAGGGGACATGCAGGGACTGGAGAAAGGTGTATCATTGGGGTCGTCTGGGAAGCAAATGTTGAGAATCGGTTAAAAGTGCATGAGATTTATCAGGGAAATGTCTGATGAGCCGAGGGAGAGAGAGGAGTAGGCAGGGGAAGCCTCCTGACTGTGAGCTGGATGTGACACAAGAGGAGAGGAGAGAAGGAGGATTGAATAGGAAGGGTGTCCAATGCAGTACTGCTCTGAGGACATCTCAGCCAGGCTAACGGGAAGCCCGGGAACAAAGACTACACAAAGAACTGCTCTGCAGTGGGCAGGAATGCTTTAGCTCTGGTAATGCCGTTGTGCTCAGCTGTTGGCTAGAAGCACCCTGGGGACAGCATGGCCTCCACGTAAATGCTGTGGCAGATCCCACTGGTGCAGCATCTGCAGGTGTCAGCTAGACACCTCCTCCCAGTAGGGTCCCTCTTGAAGGGACATATGAGGGGCGAACCCTCATGGCTGTCATGTAAGGACTTACACTTCAATATTATTTGTTTGTATTCAAAATCTTCAATAAATATATACCAATCAGTCAATAAAATAAAAAAAAATATTTGAAAGCAATTGAACATCAACCCCAATGATTCCCCCAATTTTTAAAATACAAATTATCAAGATTTATATGTAAATAAATGAGTCTAGTGGAGTTGTATTTTGAGGAAATTATGGCTGTGGCAGTCTTCGGAACTCCCCAAATAATTTTGCTGTTAATTGTAAGATTTACTGACTTGATCTCTGTAGTGGTGTTCCAGACTTTGAAACTCAGGATGCAGCAAGACATTCTTTGTTTGTTTTTAAATTAAGCAGTAGATGCCCATATAGAAGAGTGGCACCCCATTTCCAGAGCTAAGTTGATACATATACATTCAAATAATTAGCAGTTCTGCCTTATTAACTCTCTTAGTTAACAATTTGTGTGTGAAGGGGGTAAAAAAAAAGGAGCATTGCAGTAGGAGGAAAGGTTGGGCAAAAGTTTAGGAAAATGTCTTTTATCCCCCTAACTATAAAACACTGACATAAAATCATGGAAAATAATATATGCAAATCTGAGATTAAAAAGAGAGAAAGTGAATAACATCTTAATGAATTACAAAGTTCATTGTACTTTGATGAAAAAAATCTAGAGAAAAAAATTGCCAAATTGTCATACAAATGCAAAAATGTATTATTCTTAGCACAAATGATTCCCAGAAACATCCACATACTATTCCCTGGGAAGCAAAACAGAATAGCAGATTTTCCCCACAAGATAATTAATGTTCTCAGCTAGAGCATTTCAGTTGTGGCCACACCACAGTAACTGCTGAATTCCTCAGTTAAATGTGCTTCACATGGTCTATTTATAGTATAATAGGAGATGAGGACCTTTTTAAAATGACGACTGAGCATAAGTCAACAACTATCTTCACTGCCATCATAAATGCATTTTAATTCTGCCTATGCTGTATTTAGTTGTTTAGATCAGTAACTGCTTTAAAATTCTCTCCAGTTATGCCCTAGTACTTCTGTCTATGCCTGAATACTAAAGGTGTTGACTGTTTCAATCTGCAGCTGTACAGGATTCCCAGGAAACCATCGTCCTCCCAAGGAACCATTCCAGGTTGCCCAGCTAAATGACTGCATTCAGAAATTCCTTACTGAATTCTTGTTTTATACCCAGGTATCAGGAGACACCAAGGAGCACCAAGCATAACAGACAGCCCTGGAAATGTACTGAGTCCTGGGACTTCTCTTGTCTCCAAGAGAATCCCATTGAAACAATCTTAGCACTAATGTGTGATGACTTAACTTTTCACTTACTTATTTCTTGTTCTTTTTGTTGGTCTTTGCTTGGTTATATGTTTGTTTTGATGCTGAAGCTGTAGCTTTTGGGAAAAATCTCATGGGATCAACTCTAAACTAAACAGTGAAATCACTGACCCCTGGTTGGAAGAGTAAAGACAAAGTAAAGCCTCATCCAGAGAGCTTGCTGACTTTCTTAAAAGGTGCAAAAAAATGTAGTATTTGTGAAGACATCCTTCTTGCTAAAGTCCACTCACCAATATGTTATCAATGACTAAAGCTGCAACTGTCCAATATGGTAGCCACATGTGGTAATTTAAATTTATTTGAATGAATTTTCATATGTTCAACAATGCCAAGAAAAATGAAAATCATATAGGCAGCATTCATTTTATAACTAGGTGTACTCATGAATGCTTGTACACTAATCTATAGCATTGATGTCTTGTTATTTTTCTGCCATTTTTTACCAAGTTGGGAATTCCAAGGGCCCTGTATGCCTAACTTGAGTAAGAGTAGTAGAATAGATGACTAAATTTTTATCTCTGAGCATACTGCCATTGGTGGATCTATCACAAGTATCCAGTCATCCAAACATGGTAGAAAAAATTTAAGCTCTTGTCACAACACATAGTGTTATCTGGTGGAATACCTCTTCTGACTGAAAATGTTACTGTCCTCTTCCCAGCTCCAAAAACACAGAGAAATGAGCCAGAAAGCAAACTTAGGGAGTGAAGGAGTAGTCAGCCCTAGACACTGCATGACTCCAGTCTCCGAGAAGCTGCTGTGCACCTCATAATGGAATGAGGATATCGGTTATTTTTTATAATTGCCTGAGAAATGTCTTCATAGTAATTATTGGTGTGCTCAGAAGTCCCAATATGCCTAACATAGCCACAAACATAACATATACCCTAAAAATAAATATTATTGTTAGAATATCTGTGAGAAAATTGTTCCATGATATTTTTTAAATTAAGCATTTGACTTACAATTATGTATAAAGATACACTCAACCAACATTTGCAGCTATAAAATAATTTTCTGAAGCAACTTTTCTGAAAGAGCTTTAGAATCCTCTCTTAGCTGTGACCTTACTGAACAAGCCAGAGACCATGGCAGAACATAGCTCTCAGAATATGGATTTGGATCTGCTTGTTTTTACCTTTTAATTTGAATTATTTAGTTCAGAAGTCCAATTCTTATGGGCCAATTTTTCTGTTACTTCCTAGTCCCTGGAGGCACAGTGCGTGGATTTCCTGTAATATAATCAGAGTTAATATTTTGATAAAAATATAAACTCAAGAGAACTCTTCAGGAAGAGCAAGTGCCCTAATATATACATATCCCAGGCCAGAATCTGTGTGTAGTTCAGCTGTCATTAGTTGAATCCAACAGGCTTTCTTCCCCCTGAGCCCAGACATTCCTTCAATCTCATCTCAACCCAGAGCTCCAGGAAGCCATTAGCAACTATTCAACTGGGGTTCGGCACCCTATTTTTGTCTGTACTTACCATGGTTCTTCTTTTGATTATGTTAATTGGTTCCAACCCCCCAATCTCTTCCTTTGATAGTTAATTTGATCTACAAACTAATTTATTGCATTTTTAAAGGAAACTAGAATGAAGTCTTTTAAAAAGTACAAAATCTTCTGGGATGTAAAGAATATTTATTTATTTATTTATTTATAGCTTTTTTTTCAGGCTAGTCTTGAAGACCTTAATTACTATACCTGCATTTATTCAGCAAAAGATCACAAGCACTACACTGTTATTTCCTAAAGCTATCTAGTGCTGGATGAACATTGAAATTTTGTGTTCACTGGTCATTTAAAAAGCATAGCAGAAACAGCAGGTCCCTAATAATCTGAATTCTGTTCTCCAGCCTCACAAAATAGAAAACAATAAGCTTTTGTTTTCCAAATGGACAGTCTCCCCAGTTTGGGTCACTAGTTAACCTTTATTTTTCAGAATGACAATTTCACTGTACCATTTAATGCGAAATTGTTGTTAAGTGATTATTTATGCCCATAGACTGGAAACATATTTGTCAGTTTTATCCTAATCATGCCCTTCCTCCCAGAAGTATAGGCATGCATGCATGAAAGTATAGACAGAAAGAGAAATGGAAATGTAATTATGTTTTGTAATTAGACAAACAAGACATCCCATTGCTGCTTTCCTTTAATGGTCTTAAAAGCTATTTTAAAAATCCTTTCATTGAATTTGTAGTTACTCAACTTGGTGACGCAACTTTTGAAAAATTAATTAAGTCAGTGTATGTAACTCTGGCAACCTAGAAGTATAATTAGTCTTTATAGCTACCGATCTACGTCTTCAATACACTGAGGTCAGCTTTGCTGGCAGTGATGATTCAGTACTGTTCTAAGTTCCAATCCACTGCTCCTCCTCCAGAGACTCACGTGCTCATTTCCTCTGCTGTCCACTTGTGGCTGGGATCTAGCAGGTCTGCCATGGTAGAGAATGGGGGAGATCAGGGGACAAAGAAGTGAAACACCTCCCAAAGCTGTCATAGCAAATAAGTCATACAATGAAGGATGAACTGAAATGTCCCAGTCCTTGTAAAGTTGTGTGCAGGTGTTGCTGTTTTTACAGCTTCTCTGAATTAAGTATTCAAAACTAAAAACTACCCACAGGCTGCTTTAGTCTAGATGGCCACAGCTAGGAGAAAAAAGATCCAGAACCCATTGCCAATTATCACTTTAGTTGTTATTATCCAACCCTCTCCAAAAAGATGTATTCTACTTCCAACCCTCACATGGTTGAGGATGCTTAAAAAAAACATGATAGAGACATTGTTAAGGATGAAGCAAATATTTTGTCTGGTAGATTAAATCTCAATGCCTATCACACGAACTACCGCTCTGGTTTTCATTCACTTGGGTTTCACTGACATCTGAGTAAGTGAATCTGCTGTGCTTTTTTCCTGGACACTCAAAATCAGACAGGCTTACATACCCCATCCCATCATGTCCGAATTACAAACAATTTTGAGCATCATTTTTTTCATTTCCTTCTTTCCGTGCCTGCACAGGGCAACAGACGCAGTCTACAGCAATGCATCCACTTGGACAATGCATTGTAATATCTCTCTTTATCTTTCAAATTCCGTTTCACATAGTCATTTCTCATGTTCTGTTGGAAACCCAAAAAAAATTCATTCCACACTGTCATCCCTTTGTCCTAACCAGAACAACTCGATCGTGTTGAAGAAGGCATGAACCATATCAACCAAGACATGAAGGAGGCCGAGAAAAATTTAAAAGATTTAGGGAAATGCTGTGGCCTTTTCATATGTCCTTGTAACAAGTAGGTACTGGGTACCAGCTCTAATCTGTGGCGTCCAGTTTTCTTTCTTTCTTTTTTTTTCTTTTTTAATGTCAAAGTGAATGTCTGAAGTTTTGTCTTTTTTTTCTTTGTCCTTTTCCATCTGCTTCATTCTGTGGGGATAAAATACTTGTGTTTAATCAGAACAACTGGAACGCATTGAGGAAGGGATGGACCAAATCAATAAGGACATGAAAGAAGCAGAAAAGAATTTGACGGACCTAGGAAAATTCTGCGGGCTTTGTGTGTGTCCCTGTAACAAGTAGGTGCTGCCTGCCTGCCTGAAGCTTTGGTTTCCCAAGGCCCATCTCCAAGCCTTGAAAAGCTCATTCCTGCCAGGCACAAAGACAGGATGAGCATGTGGCATGCAGAACAGATCAATACCGTCTCCAATGCATTCATCTCATAGCATAGATGATATTAGTGGGAGTTACTGTTGATGCATTAAAAATCAGGCATACTACAGTGAAAGCTTCACTGTCAGCAACTTTTATTGATGAACGTTTCAACATTTTCCAGAAAGTGTACTTTGAGGCAGAGACTAGCCTCAGGAAAGAGTCACCCAGTGAATTTTATTTTCTCCCAACCCCAAACATCAAAATTGCAGATTTAGAAAAGACTGGGGCTAAGTTTAGAAGATGAGAAGCACATATATCAAGGTTTGATTTTTCAGAAGTAAACAAGACAGGAAATTTGGCCCAGGTAAGCATTCTGTAAGTTAGAGTCCATGACAGCAATTCACCCCCTCAACTGCCCGCCCGTTGCCAAACTTGATCAGCGATTAGACAAGAGATGACGCAGCCATACCCAAGGCGGAGGCAAGGAGTCCTTCAGCAAGAAGTGCTCAAGCCTTACCCAAATTGGACCGATCCCTCTCAAATTCTCCCTCTTGGAAGATCTACCTGTACACTGGCCGAAATGTTGAAATGTGTAGATTTTGCATGCACGACATCACAACACTCAACTGTTCTCAAGGTTCTGCAACGCTTTTTCGGAATGTAGCAGAAATGTGACATGTGGTTATAAGGGTTTGTGACAAGGAACCTGAAAACAAGGGTTCTGGAAGATAGTCTCATTTGACTAGCTGTGGAAAAAAATGCATGAGTGGATTGTCCTACATGCATTTGGAAAATTAAACCCATTACGTGACCTCCCTTACCCCTCCCACTTCCCTTTAAATAGAAACCTTTTGCCTAAAAGCTTTCCTGATCCTAGCTTTTAGAATAGAAATTGATGTGATTTCTAGCTAATTATATGACCATTCACATCCTTTAAACTTTGAGGCTGATTTAAAATATCCCACTTCCTGTTTAGGAGGGGGAGGGGCTCAATTTACAAATAAATTTAAAGCTTCTTTTTAAAAAGAATGATCTACAGTAAAGCATGATTAACTGGAATCTAGCTAACTGGAACCCTCAAATGTATTTACATTTTTGCTCCCTTCCACTTTTGGCAAAAAGAGACAAATGAACAAAGGGGGGGGGGGAATTAACATCGGGGATTGAAAATGGGCAATCTGGGAAGCTTGGATTCTTTCACAGAGTCTTCCTTCTGTAACTTCCACATCTAAGAGGAACAAGCAATAAGAGGCGATCTTCAGAGGAAAGGCCACTAGACACATGAAGAGAAACCATAACTGAGAAAAGATTTGATCACACTCACTACCCTCAGATTAAGGCAAGAAAGTGGCTCAAGAATTTAACTGACAGTCACCAATTACCCTCAAACAAAATTTTCCTCCATGGCCCACTGTTAATTAAGAAAGTCACATAATTCACTAAAATGACTTATTTCAAAGCATTCCAGTTAGTCAAGATTTCACTGTATATCTTTCAGTGGCCATTTGCCACCAAGGGAGATTTCCACCTGTTTTCTAATAAATTCCAAAAGGCATATTTTCCCCATTCATCAACTGAGTGTGGAGAAAGAATGGAGGCAGATCCCCTTAGGATGGATTCTAATGTTTGGATGAAATGATGACCCCTACAAATTCCACATATTAGTGGGCACAGATTTCTTACTGCACAGGAGACCCTATCTGAGCTTCAAAGCTTGACCGAAGTGTTCCCTTCGTGTGTAAATAATGCTGTAAAAACCATGTGTCACAACGCAGTGTCTGGTGGTGCCCTGGACTCTCTGGGGGCTTCGCCCTGTCTCGGCATGTTTCGAAGGGTTACGATAGATGTACGGCAGTTACGTGAGTCTACGTGCGGCATTGTGAGTGCAGTGATTTGCCTTCTTCCGGAAACGCAAACTTTCCTCCCCCTTTACTTTGCCAAAGATGGTATACCAGACATTTACATAGCAGAAAACATCACCAGGTCCATGTAACTTCTTTTAATGTGAGGAAGAAGCGGATGGGAAATTGGGGGGGAAACGAAGCAGACACTGAGCTCTATTAAATTAGTTTTTGGATTCTGTCCCACTGAGTGGGCCCATGGTTCTTTAGCACAGTAAATTATGACAGCTCTAACGGCTGTGGCTTTATATACTAGATTGTGGGAGTTTTTAAGATCGTATCTGTACAATTTTCTAATATGTCTCCAGGGTTGTTTGTACCCCAATTAAGTTTTAATAGTAGAGCCAGTTTTAATAGATAGCTATGGTTGTCTAGTTAAAATTTTAAAAAGTGGGGGTAAATGTCTTTAATAGAAATTATGAAAATGGGACCAAAGGAAGTATTTTCATTTATGGACTAAAAGGTGTGTGATTTCTACTATGCAAAGAACCTAACAACATCTTTGATTGCCTTAAATTACAACACACCCACCAAAATAAGCTGCACATGTTTCTATTGGGCACAACAGGTATGCCTGGATTTTAAGTTTCTCTCCAAGGCAGCTCAGTGAAATATGGCCCGTGAAGACCACAACAGTTCCAGACCACTCCCCTCATGCCACATCCAGGATAGCTTGAAGTAGGAGTTTGTACTCACTCCCACCCTGCCCTTGAGACCAACAAAGAAGCAATTGAAACTGCGTTTCAAATCCTCATGAAGGCTATTACTGTTCTGCTAGTGCCTTTTTCGAGAATGGTCAACTTCTGGAGTAGTTTGGCTTAAATGAGAATGCTTCACTTTCTACTCATGCCTGTAGCTGGTGCATGAAGATTATGTAGAGGGGTTTTCCTTTTTGATGCTAGATGGCTTGTTCTTTCTTCTATTTTCCTGCATTCATTTCACTACGCCTCTTTTACTTTTTGTCTATGTGGACAAAGGTTTGTACATCAACTCTGGATGTATGGTGACTGTTTGGAAGTACCGATATATTATCTAATTCAGATCATGTTAGAGGCAATTCAGAGACCATCACCCTTGGCCAACCACCAATCCTTTATGTCCTTCATGCAGAGTTGGAATGGTTAGTTCCACACATGCATTGGGGGAAATAATTCAACAGGGAATTCTTCATGACAGTGTGTAAAAACTCAGTCAAGTATGTTTTTCTTGAAGGCAGTGTGTTGCTGTGGTGTTGTACACATTATACTTGGCAGTCTTGTTTTGTGTCTGTTTGCCAGTATGTTTTCCTATGTGTTTTGTGTCTCAAAGTATAACCATGTCACTGAAATAGAACTGATTGTCCTCAAGCTACCTTAATCCTTGTCTTAAATCTAACTAAGCCACAAAAACAAACCAAAACAAGAACAAACTGTGGGCAAAGGTTACAGTCTCCTCAATTGCAATTGACTCAAGTAGTTGCTGAGTCAACTACTCAGTAGTAGTTGCTGAGTAGTTGAGGCATGGTGGTGGCCAAGTCTTTGGGTCCATATTATGATATATCGGTATTCTCTAATGCCTCAAATTAAAACTCATTTGCTTGGTTCGGTCCTTGGCTTGAAGAGATAACCATTGCTGTGAGCTTGATGCTCCACCCCCTTGCCTTTGTTACTCACCCTCTTTTTTGCATAGGCTTAAATCAAGTGATGCTTATAAAAAAGCCTGGGGCAACAATCAGGATGGAGTGGTGGCCAGCCAGCCTGCTCGTGTGGTGGACGAACGGGAGCAGATGGCCATCAGTGGTGGCTTCATTCGCAGGTGAGCCTTGTGCAGCCAACACTGTAGCAACTGTCTATTTTTTGCACAACAGAGACCCCCAAAACTGACTGGTTCTTAAAACAACACCCATTTTATTATTTATGAATCTGTACATTGGCTGAACAGTTCTTCTGACAGCCTCTTCTAGGCTCACTAATTATAGGCAACTGGGTATGGAATGATCCAAAAAGGCCTCACTCATTTGTTTGGGGCTGTCAACATTTGCTAGGGTTGGCAGGGGCTGCAGCAGAGTGCCTCTGTTCTCATCATGTTTCCTCCAGCAGGATAGCTCAGGCACCATGGGGCAGGCTCCAATTCACAAGCACTTATCGAGCCTTTGCTTGTGTCATGTTTGCCAAAGCCTCATCAGACAAAGCAAGTCACGTGATCAATATCCAGGGTCAATGCTGCAGTAGACAGGCATCTCATTCTGTGAGTTTAGTTGAACAGAACTATTAAAGAGATTGTTTAGAGGTGTGGATAGGGTTAATAACAAGAACTGATAAAGCATTTATGGATTAGCAACAGCAAGAAGAGTTCTGAAGCGACAGGAGAGAGCTGTTATCACAACCCAGCATTAGCTAGGGCTGTGGGCAGAGGTAATAGGTAGAGAAATGCAGCCACTGCCAAAACTATTAACAGTGGGAAATGAGAAAGGCAACAGATGCCCCAACTCGTTACTCATCTTGCCTTCCAAACTCTCATTGGCCATTTGCCAAAGTCCTTTGGAAGTTAGAGGTGAGAAAACCTGAGTGACACAGTTGTAGAGAGGTCAGCCTCTTGGGCAGAAAGCAAAGGTCAGAGAACAAATCTGGGAGTACAAAGACAGAATACTGGGCATACCTGGCTTTCCATTAATTATTTCCTCTGAGATCTGGAAGCAAACACCAAGTTAAATATCTATTTTTTAAAAATCTCATGTTACACAGATCTGTCAATTCAGAACTCAGCTTTCAGGAGACCAGAAAACAGTTACAGTAATAAATATTTCTGTTGTCGAAAAGAAAAAAAAATACGTATCCCCTTTTATAGGCTACTATACCAGGACTCATCACCCAGGCCACTAATGATGCCAATCAATAATGGAGATTCAAGGAATAGGTCACTGTCACTTAGGTATAAAGTCTAAATATCTACCTAGAGCCTCATAGATGGCAATTTTATTCCTGTTGCTGTCTGCTGCCAGGGAAACTAAAGCAGGGGATCTCAATCCTGCCTGCATATTGGAATGACTGGAGGAGCATTTGGTTTTGTTTTAATACAAGTGCCTGGCCCTAATCCACACCGATTGAATCAGAGTCTCTGGAAGTGGGACCTAGACAGCTGCAGTTTGTAAAGCCTCTCAGGTGATTCTAATATGCAATCAAGGCTGCTAATCATCAAATAAGAATATGCCTTAGCTGTTGACAATCATTTAAATAAGCTTCTCTTCTATGTTAAAAAAAGGTAGGAAGTTCCCCCTTAATTTTTCTGGACTGGGCTGCTTTAAAAACCTCAGTGGGCTAGTCTGCATTAGAAGTTACAACGGGGGGAGGATTTTAGCCCCTCTGAATACTTTTAGCCCATCACCATCTATAGTGGGAATATGTTATTTAGCCAGAACATTCTGGAGTAAATGTAAGTACCTACCATTTGCAATAAGAGTTACTGCCTTTTTAACTTTCAAGCTGAGCTATAGAAAAAAAAATACGGCAAAATGGCAAGGCACTTTGAGAGCCAACTCCTTCCTTCCCACTCAAACTGGAACAAAACCTTTTACCACAGTTTTTTCCCCCTGAAATAACCCATTCACAATGCCACTAAAAACCCCATAGTACTGAAATCTAAGCACATAAAAATCATCTTAAACAAGCAGCACCCTTTGGAGTTCTTGGGAGCAAGCAAGATTAGGAGGCAGTTTGAAATTATCGTTACTCTTCCCATGGACATTGGTCCCCAACGGGAAAGAAGGGAGCAGAGACGTGCTCTGCTTTAGCACAATGGCTTTTTCTTTCATTCTCCATTTGGCTTTCGGAGATTTTGGTTGACAATTCAGAAAGAAAAATATGGTTCCTAACTAGCTCCACCTTCATTTTCTGACCTGGAATCCTCCCAACTAAAATAATTTTATTCTTAAAAAGTGAAAATTGGGATGAACATTTGAAGGGACAAAATGATATGCTGGCAGAAGTGACAGAGGTAAATAAATTAATCTATTCAATAACAGAAATTCTTTAAAACTAGAAATTCAAGGGATCAAAATGCATTATAAAATTATTTTCTAATAAAATAAAGGAAAACAAACAAAAATTATTTCCTAATGTATACAAGCTAAATATTGTCCTCCCATTGAATGGAGATTTCAGATAGATAAGATTGATACCTAGAGGTCTTAGGATTTTTTTTCTAAATTTTGGATCCTTGGCATTCAAATTTTCTCTCAACCTTTATCCATCAAAAACTGCTATTTGTTTCCAAGGGTAACAAATGATGCCCGAGAAAATGAAATGGATGAAAACCTGGAGCAGGTGAGCGGCATCATTGGAAATCTCCGTCACATGGCCCTGGATATGGGCAATGAGATTGATACACAGAATCGCCAGATCGACAGGATCATGGAGAAGGTGAGCATGTGGCAATCAGCACATTTCCATTGTTCATTACTTCTTCTGAAGGAATCACTGAGAAAGTGTGAAGGGCATAATGAGACCCTCACACCATGGCAGTGGATTCAGGCACAATGGTAGACAGAAAATTTTCATCTACCCCAAGATAAAAACTCAGCAACAGGTAAATAAATAGAGGATGGGATTTAATCTAGCAGGTATTCCTCAGGGGCACCTCTCTTTTAGGTGTTATGCTAGGCATCACAGAACATGTAAAGATGAGAAAGATACCATCCCTGCTGCCTAGAAACTCTCAGCCTAGGGGAGGCTATTAGCTTCCAGATGAATTTATTACCAGAGAAAATGTAATTCACTGAGACAGCCACACGTGAAATGCTAAGTAGGTTAGATGAGGAAATATTTTAATGGTCGAGGGGTGGGGAAATCTAAAAAAAAAAGAGTTGAATTTGAACTGAGTCTTCTAGGATGGTTTTGACCTCGTCAAGTGGATATGACTTAGAAATAAAAATCAGGAAATGGGGGAAAGAATAGTTATTTTAGTTTAACCAGAAGATGAGTATAAGCTTTGATTTTTATAAATGCCAAAGCTTTAATGATAGTTCAAAAAGGCCCAGATTCCATTTCTAGTCCAACAATACACATATCCAGATTTCAAAGTAAGAAACATAATGTGACATAAGGTTGAGTTCACACAAGGACACCAGATGTGACTCCAAGACTGAGCCCATAGTGTCACCAAGAGGCATAAGGAAGAGTGGCAAGAGTAGAATCAGGAGGGGTGGGTTTGGGGGCCTGAGATTAGAAGGGAAGAGAAAGGAGCACTGGAAAGCTTTTATAAAAAATATTTGGGACACCAAAACCTAACATTCCACATTATATAAATCTGACATAGTTTCTATGTCCTTGTATTCCACCCCTCACCAATCAGTAGAGTCTTGACTATTGCTCACATTATCTTCAAATGTCCAAACGACAAAAGGAAACAATAGACACATTATAAGTTTAATGATAATTGTGCATCTGTAATCAATTCTAGGTGACTGATCTTACCACGTGTGAGTTTATTCCCTAGGAGATATTGAAGTTTTGAGCCTGAGATCCCGAATCTCCTTTTAACAATTTATTCTACTTTGGTGAACAGAGAAGGATGTTTCTGAGATCTCTTGAATCATAAGGCTAAATATTCAGTTTCTTGGTACCCAAGCAATCTCCACTGATGTGCAAAAGGAATAAACAGACAGAAAGGGAACACTGTCCTATTGTGCTCTATGGGTTCCACATTAAAAATACCTGATTGTATAATATTTTACCTGATCAATATTGAGCTACACAAGTGTCAGTGTTGGTTGGCAAAATGCTTGTGCTGTGCTTACTTTTACAAGCCGTGACATACTTACCATTGTTTAGAGCCTTTGATATTCTAAAGCTTTTAAAGCTGAGCAAATCAATAGATTTTAGAATGATATTGAGAGTTTTAAAATGCACTGGAGTCAACACAAACTGACCTAACCCATTACGGCCCAAAAAAAATGAACTAAGGAATAATTGCTGAACTACCTTCCAACAGAAAAATGATTTGAAAAAACAAGTAGCCATTTTCTATTAATGGACCCAATTTACTCAAAGAGGTAGGGAGATAATGTATCTCTAACTCAATTAGAGTTCTGGAGGAGAAATTTTACTAAGAGAGAGGGGTCAACCTTTTTTGACAGAGTTGGACTTTAAGCAAGAAAAATTGTTCCTGGAAAGGCAAGTGGCACTTTAATTCTGCCACTTTGCAATTCTAGCTGTCTTCTTTAGGGAAAACCTTTCATTCTGGGCCCAATTTACTACAAGGACAAAGCCATGCAGCTATATAGTTTAATGAAAAGTCAGGATGGGAAATAGCCATTATGGTTGGTGTCATTCCTTGAACACTGAGTTGCTTAAGGAGTGGGAAGGGGTCTAATTGCCTTGAATAACTAGCTTTTTCTCCCCCCATAATTACAGTCTGGACATGGTTTAGTTAGAACCCAGTTCATCCCAGCATTGCCCTCAGTGCTTGTTATGTGGGCTTCACAATTCACAGATTTTCACCTCACATATGTTCTCACTTCTGATCATAGGAAGTGGTGTGCAGAGTCTCCCACATGCCTAATACTAAATCAAAATCACACAGTAGGAGGAAAGAGAATTTTCAGGTGTCTCTCTCATATGCTGTCATGACCCCAGCAACAACTTTCAGCTCATTCCATCAATTATGATCCTTTCTCATCACTTTGGTTAATAATAAAGTTTTGGGAGTTCAAAACAATGGAATTTTCAATGTGTGCCCATAGAATGTCAAGAAATGACTTTGGCCTTTAAAAAAACCTTGCTTTCTAATTAGGATATTTATATATACAGATGGGCAAAAGTAGGTTTACAGTTGTTTGTATGGACAATAATACAATAATTAATACATGATAATACAAGAATAAATTTTTTTGCATACCCATAACTATAAATATACTTTTGACCCTCCCCCACATATATTTTTTCTAAGATTAAAAAGGTAGTATTGTTTCATAAGACTAAAATGGAGCAAGTTCACATCAGGTATTTTATGGGAACTGTTGCTAAGGAAATAACTTAGTGATGTTCAAACTTCAATTTAAATTTGTCAGGGGCAGATGCCACACACACGGTGGAATACAGTGAGGCTGCAGCTTTAGCAGTCTTCAGATTCTCCTACCAACAAGGAAACATGGCATTTGGAAACTAAGATCTTGAGTCCAACAGGGGTTTTCTGCACCAGCTTCATGAGCTGGTTTTCTCATTTAAAAGATAATATGAGAATAGTTCAAACCTGGGATCAGAATGGGCTGCCATGGTGGATAATGAGCCTCTACTTCTGGAAGTCTGAGCTGTGGCCTAAAAACTGCCTGCCAGGGTCTGAATTTGAGATTTCCAGTGTGTTCAGAACAGTGGGCTACCTGGCTCCTTCTAACTCTCTTACTGACTTTCCAGTGGGCATCTTGGCTTTCCCACGAGGACAAATCTTGTCATATCTTGGGTATGCCAGCAAGTTCAGGATCCTCTAAATAGAAACATGAAAAGTGGACGAGATGAATTCCATAAATACAACCCTAAAGCCTATAAATAGAATAAGCATAGGAGCATTCTCCAAATACCAGGAAAACATCTAAAAGGAGATTATCTCAGGATTTTTTTCTAAAAGGTACTACTTCTGTTATACCAATTATAAAGATGTGGCACCTTTGTGCCTGATATTGTATGGGTTGGAATTTTGATATGCTTCAGGAAAAATGTAGGTGGAAATCACAGATGCTCACTGAACACAGGTCTGTTTCAGCTCCTCCCAGATCCTTTGAAGATGTCCAGAGAAACTTCATGCTCTCCTTTAAAATATCCTCTTGCTCCACCATGTGAAGGTCACTAATGCATCCTTAATGCAGGATGTCCTAGAACTTTTGCCCACATGATGAATGTCATTCATTTTGAAATGGATAGTTTTTTTTTTCATTTAAGCTTTTCTCAGTCTGGGAAAATAGCATAATTCAATCTGTAGGAACATTTCACATTGGTCTAAGCCTGTAATTTTTCTTTGCACTAACATGTCATTATTTCTGATAGGAATTGTAGCTAAAGAAGGAAGATTTAAAAGCCAAAAAAATTGCCCTGGCAGGTGTGGCTCAGTTTGTTGGAGAATTGTCCCATAGACCAAAAAGCCATGGGTTCAGTTACCTGTCAGAGCACATAGCTGGGTTGCAGGTTTGATCCCTGGGGCTCATACATAACTGATATTTCTCTCTCACATCAGTGTTTCTCTCTTTCTTTCTCTCTCCCTCCCTCTCTAAAAAGCAATGGGAAAAAAATGTCCTAGGATAAGAATTTAAAAAAAGCTAAGTAAAATTGAAGAGAATATCATTTTCCAAATTAGGAACCCAAGATCAAAAATATGAGTCTATGGATTAAAATAATCAAGAAAATTTAATGTTCTCCCTGACTTGTTTTGAAAGTCAATTTTTGATAATCCAAACAGATGTGGGAAACTATTGCCAGATAATTTAGAATTATGAATAATCTAGAAATATTTCTGCTTCCACTTGGCAAACTTCTATCTGAATATGGATAACTCTCGGATCCTGGGACTTCATACTTAAACTGAATATAGAAGACCCAACTTGATAGAGATTAGAATGCACCAAGCACAGTAGTAGAAGCAAAATCAGTAATCAATGAATAAATATTGATTGACAGAAAAACAGTTTCATTTTCCTGGAATGTTTAATCTTTGCTTCTACTTGCTGACTTATAGGTTTCTCAGTGATATTAGGAACAGTTTATTTTCTGGGGTTTAAAGGTCTGTCTTGGGAGCAGCCCTGGGTCTCACGCTGTATGTATAAAAAAAGTTAGCTCAAGCAGTGAGGTTATCAATCAAGGCATGAAAATATGGTAAATGTGCTCATGTTAAAACAAGTCAGTTTTCAAACTCATAGAAGTGGGTCTTCAGAAATGGGGCTGTAAAATAAACATCTCAAAAAACAAGTCAAATTTTCACCTAATAATAATCTCAAGATAAGATATATTGAACACTTATTTTTTGCAAAACATTACTCTAAGCACATTGTGTGTATAAATAGATTTCCTCTTCACAGCAAATCTAAGAAGCAAAATGATTAACATAATAATTACCAGTGCAGACTCTGACTTCAGGCTGCTTGTCTTCTGACTCTGGTGTCCCCACTTACTAGTACTATGACTTTAGACAAATTACCTAAATCCTCTGTCCTAGGTTTTCTCACTTGGAAAGGGGAGCTAGTAACAGTATACACTTCGTAGTTGATGTCTATCTTGCTGTTACCAAAGTTGAATGAATGAGACAGAGTATACACTGGTGCTTATTAGCAGTACTCTCTATTGCCCCCAGCCTACAGATGAGACAGCTGAGGCCCCATGATGTTAAGTAATTTACTCAAAGTAACACTACTAATAACTTATCTACGATTTGAACCCAACTATATAAATAGTAATAGTTCAACTCAAGGCAACAGATGTAAGAGCCTACCATAGATGCCATTAGGTGTCATTTCAGGAGAGAAATATAAGTGATATAACTCTATCCCCTAAAGAACACTCTCTGGTGAGGAAAATAGTCATGAGCACTAAAATCAAGTTTCTAGAATCATGTCTAATATGGTAGAAACAAAAGAAGAGATGGTCAACTCTGGTAAAGTTGTGAGATGCCTTCATCCAAAAGGGTGCATTTGAATTGGACTCACAGGGATGAATGAAATGTTAATGGCTAACCTGGATTCTGTTTTCTTTCTCCTTTCCTAGGCTGATTCCAACAAAACCAGAATTGATGAGGCCAACCAACGTGCAACAAAGATGCTGGGGAGTGGTTAAACGTGTCCACCTGTGTTCTCTTCCAAATGCTGTCAAGCAAGACAGCACCTTCATGCTTTTCTCATGGTATTACCTAGTAGGTCTGCACACACACACATCAGTCCACCCTCATTGTGAATGTTGTCTTGTGTTGTCCATCAGTTTCCCAAAAATATTATGTCTTTCGTTCTTTCTGAGTCTCTTTCTTTCCAAAGGTTGTATATAGTAGTCATTTGGTGGCTCTAACTCCCTACATAAGATGTCTTGGTTTTCATTTTTCCCTTTCTCTCCTCAGTGGCGTTTGCTGAATGACAACAATTTAGGAATGCTCAATGTGCTGTTGATTCTTTCAATCACAGTATTGTTCTTGTAAAACTGTGACATTCCACAGAGCTACTGCCACGGTCCTTTCTTTGGGTGTCAGGCTCTGAAACTCTCAAAATTTGCTGTCTTTGGTTCCTCATGGCTGTCATCTATGATTTCATGATTAGACAATGTGGAATTACATAACAGGCATTGCACTAAAAGTGATGTGATTTATGCATTTATGCATGAGAACTAAATAGATTTTTAGATTCCTACTTAAACAAAATCTTTCCATGACAGTAGCATACTGATGAGAAAACACACACACACATGCAACAACAGCAACAACAGAACAACAAAGCATGCTCAGTATTGAGACACTGTCAAGATTAAGTTATACCAGCAAAACTGCAGTAGTGTCATTTTCTTTTTGTTAATATATAGACTTATTAATCATAATCATCCTTTTTTTAAAAAAGAATTTTAAAAAAAGATGAATTTGACACACTCACCACTTAATCATTTCCAGCAAAATCAACGTTTGGCTGAAACGATGTCAAATGGATGTAATATAGGGTTTGTTTGCTGCTTTTGAAGGCTGTGTTTTGGAGAAAGCTATCTTGCTGTGAAACAGTGTGGAGATGTAAATTTTATAAGGCTGACTCTTACTAATCACCATTTTCCCTGTGGTTTGTTATCAGTTCAATTCTCTGTTGCTTAATCTAGAGCTATGCATACCAAATTGCTGAGATGTTTAGTAGCTGATAAAGAAACCTTTAAAAAATAATATAAATGAATGAAATATAGATAAACTGTGAGATAAATATCATTACAGCATGTAATATTAAATTCCTCCTGTCTCCTCTGTCAGTTTGTGAAGTGATTGACATTTTGTAGCTAGTTTAAAATTATTAAAAATTATAGATACCAGATGTCTGCTTTAACTTCTTCATGGACCCCATCTGATTTTGCACTCACACAAGAAGGGAAAGCCTGGTCAATTCATCCCGTTGCCCTTCAGAAACCCATTCTGTGTGCTGAGGACACTGAATGGGAAAAACAAAGGTGTCTCTTAGACACAATTCCAGTAGCAGTTGAAACTTGGCTTGAATTTTACAACCTGTTTCAAAAATACTTGTGTGTAGATTCAGTATTGGCTGTGGGAAGATATATAATTTTCCAGAAGATATGGGAAAAATAATCTGTGGTGCTCAGACGTGGTCCTGAATCAATTCAGGTGTATCAGTTGTCAATCTACACTTACTCTTCCTTCCAATCCCCGGTATATTCCCACCAAAGCTGAGCCCTCCACAGCCACCACTGCTGCCTTGACTTTGTAATGGTTTTCTGACATATCATACAAATCACTTATTTAAAATATAGAATTCAATGGTTTTTAGCATATTCAGAATTGTGCAGTCTAATTTAGAATATTGTCACCCCCAAAAGAAACCCGATACCTATTAGCAGTCAGTCCCATCCCACTATTCCCAGCCATAGACAGCCACTAATTTATATTCTGTCTCTATATATTTGCCTGTTTTGAGCATGTCATATGAATGGAATTAGACTACATGTAATCTTTCATGATTGGCTTCTTTTATTTAGCATAATGTTTTCAAGGTTCATCTATGTTATAACATATATCAGAGCTTCATTCCTTTTTATGGCCAAATAGTATTATATGGAAAACACACTGTGTTTATCCATTCAGCCACTGATGGACATTGGGATTGTTTTCACTGTTTGGCTATTATGAGTTATGCTTCTATGAACATTCATGTGTACATTTTTGTGTGGACATGTGTTTTCAATTCTGTTAACATCGCTATCTTTCCACCATCTTTGCCTTGACCACCTACACCTCTACCACCATCACCTTCACCATCACCCGTGCCCCCTCCATCTCCACTGCGACCACTGCCTCCACTATCACCACCTTCACCCTCCTCTGCCTCTGCCACCTCTCCACCATCCTAACTAGCACATCCACCATTATCGCTGCTACCTTCCCGATGACCTTTAGCACCTCCGTTACTATTGCCATCACCACCATCTCCTCTGCCGTCTCTACCGCCTTCACCAGCCACCACCTTACCACCATCACCTCCCTCACCTCTACCACCTCCTCTGCCTCTCCTATCCCATAATAGCAATCAAGTCAGTTTATTCTGGATGTTCTGGTTGGCTGCAGATCATTTCACCAGCAGCTCTTAAGATTTTGTGAGAACAATCAAGAAGTGAAAACAGTGAAGACAAACTCATCATCCTCAGTAAATGTTTGCAGTTCTTTACCTTCCTTCCAAGCCTCACAATAGGATCTAGAGATATTCTAGATGCTCAGGAAAGTTATTCTAAGAGCCAGCCATAACATATCTATTTCCTATGGAAGATGCTGAAAGACATAGAAAGTGAATAAATACACGGCATATGTTAAACTGCTAAGGGAGCAATGTATGGGCCCATGCTAGAAAACTGTTCCAAATTCCATCTGTTCTCAGTCAGGTGAGTGAGTGTGTTTCCACATTGTCTGAGTAATTAAAAACCCATACTGGATACATGAAAGGTAATATATGGGCATTTGCTTTAAAGAAGTCCATCACATACTTCACTCTGAAGCATATTTCTTTGATAATTGGGTTTATTCAACCTCAGCTCTAATGCAATCAACTCCTTTTAGCTAAAGCAGAACATATACCCTGTGGATGAATTAGCTCTGGGTAATGTGCCAACTCAGGAAGTACATTAGAAATATAATGATTGTGGTAAGGAGGAACTCTGTCAAGGCTAAATCTTCTGCCTCCCTCTTCCATAAGCCTTCTACAAAAGACAGGCCAGACAGAAGGTGAAAGTTAGTCCTGGATCCTAGCAACAGAGTCCTTTCCTTTGTCTGCCTTTCTATTTCTAGGTTCTGTTATTCCTTCCACATCCTCCCTCAGCATCTGATTTGACCAACTTTTCCCAATGTTTGTGTCACTGCTTTGTCATCAGTTGGATGATTACACTGGAAATTAAGAGAAAGGAAAGAAAATCCATACTTTGTTACCATCCAGTACATGCCAGGTCCTGTGTTTAGTGCTTTATATAGGTAGACTTATTAAAGCCTCTTAAAAACTCTACAAAATAGGCATTATTAGCTCATTTTTCAGAGGAAGAAATTAATAGTTTATTTAAGCAAGATCTCCCAGCTAGTAAGTGATATAAGCATGATGTGTGTGTAACTCTAAAGCTATAGAAAGGTCTGGAAAATAAATTCAGGATGGTGCCTCCCTCACTTCAACCAGAAACTCCAGGAGATATTTGGCATCACAAAAAAACAGCAAAGACAAGTATATTGGATTTCTTAGCAGGAGTTCTTGGTGAACCTGCCTTTCATCATTTATTTATTTATTTGTAAAATATTTACTGGGCTTCTATGCCAGGCCCTAAGTATTGAGAGCAGAGCAGAGAGGGGAAAAAGTAGAAAATTCCCTGCATTCACTGAACTTACACGCAAGCTGGGGAGAGATAGATAAACCAACAAGTAAAATATGAAGTATATCAGATGGCAAGTGCCAGAGAGAAATGCAAATCAATGAAGAGGAAAGAGTGCAGGAGATAGGAAAGAGAGTGTTATTTTAAAATAGAGTGATAGGGCCCTGACTGGTGTGGTTCAGGGAGATGGGCATTTTCCCATGAACCAAAGGGTCACTAGTTCAGTTCTCAATCAGGGCACATGCCTGGGTTGTGGCCTAGTCCCCTGTTGGGGGCAAGCAGGAGGCAACCCATTGATGTTTCTCTTGCACATTGAAATTTCTCTCCTCTCTCTCCCTCCCTTACCCTGTCTCTAAAAATAAAATCTTTTAAAAAATAAAAATAGAAGACCTCACAGATGAGGTAAATTTAAGCAGAGAATTCAAGTGTTAGAATAACTAAAATGATATGTGCAGAGTAAACCCATTTAGGAAAGATGGGCCAGGATTAATGAAACAAATGTACAAACTACCTATATATTTTCACTTTGTAATCCTGGAGGACTTCTTCTGCAACTCAGTCAATACTGGTTTAAAGTGTTTCCATCATTGTTCAAAAGACACTTGCAAAATCCTTGGCCCAAGCAAGGAGGCAAATTCAGAGGATAAAATGGTATGCAAGGGATGGATATCAAGTCAAATTTTCTTAGAAGAGTTGGAAGTGTTAACTTTAGGGTCTAAAATTTAAGAATTCTTCCTTTATGTGGTTTTTGTATTATCATCAACTTAATAATTTACCTTCAAGTAGGTGAGTCTCATACCTCAGGTTTTCTATCTGGGTTTTAGAAACTCAAATCAATCTTCTACAATGTAGAAAGCCTTGGGAAACAAAGAAGCTAAGGAAAAGTAAACTATAAACAAGTCATTTAACCATAGTACCCATGACTATTTCCAGGATAACTATCTAACATTCTAGAATTCTAGAGTTCCAGTCCCAGGCAGGGTACAACCAGCTGATGTTCCCCACCCACCCTTATACCCACACATAGCTCCTCCAGGCTCTTATCATGGGGGGTTCACTGCCTTGAGTTCATGATCTTCTTTCCACAAGTGACTCAGAAAAATGTGGCCCATAGTTCTACTGGACACTGTTGGCGCCCAGTCTACAACCTCTGAGCAATTTCCTCCACTCACAAAAGGCTGTTGCAGTGAACAACCCTGTAATTCTCTGCCTTGTGGCAGGGAACACCAGAAATGTTAAAAGTTTTTTTTTTTTAAGATTTTATTTATTTACTTTTAGAGAGAGAGAAAGAGATGTAGAGAAACATGCAAGAGATATATCAATTGGTTCAATTGGTTGCCTCTCACAGGCCCCCAAATGGCGACCTGGCCTGCAACCCAGGCATGTGCCCTGACTGGGAATCAAACCAGCAACCTTTCAGTTCACAGGCTGGCACTCATCCCACTGAGCCACACCAGCCAGGGCAGAAATGTTAGTTTTAATGCCCCTGGAAGCAGTCCTCAACCAGGATGGATGGGGATGGGTGAGTGGATACCCAGTTTCCTTGGATCCAGGTTGGGATAGCTCTACATGTGTGTTCTACATTATCTCTCAGAGATGTCCTTGCAGAAACAATCCCAGTTCCTCACATGATAATTTGCCTAATGATTATCACTCTCTTTCATGACTTTCTTCCCTTCTCCATCTCTTTCCCACCTCACAACTTGTGTTTCCTAGAATCTCTTCTCAAATAAACTACTTGCCCCCAAACCTTATTTCAGGATCTGCTTCTGGGGAAGCCCTACCTCAGGCAACACTTTCTCATGAGACACATGCCAGCTTCTGAGAATCTCCTCAAAACACTGCCATACAGAAATTCCTATAGGTGCTGCTTTCCACCTATTTCCAAGCATTCTTTGGACCCATTCATCATCAATGAAATGGCCCTTAATTCTTACAACCTGCATTAAAAAACTGATATTCTAGCCCTGGCTTGATAGCTCAGTTGGTTAGAGCATTGCCCTGATACACCAAGGTTGCAGGTTTGTTTCCCGGTCAGAGCACATAACAAAGCAAGCAATGAATGCCTAAAGAAGTGGAACAATAAATCAATGTTTAGCTCTCTCTGTTTCTCTCACTCTCTCTCTCAAATCAATAAATAAAAATTTAAAAAAAATAAACACTGGTATTCATCAGTGGCGAGCAAGGAGCTGCATGCAAAGCAATACCAACTATTGCCTTAGCACATTGTTCTTCATCTGTGAAATCCAGCTGCTCTACCTATGCACTACCATACTCTCCCTAACAAGGGTTGGAGGAATGACAAGGCAGTTTGCTGCCTCCCACAAAGTGATAAACTAAAGGGTAGTGTCAAGGTGCTAGGGAAAGAGAATCTTCAGACTTTTCTAAGGCTTAGTCTATATAGGTCTAAGCAAAAGGGATATAATGATACTTGTCTTGCCTATGTCACTGAATGGTTAAGAATATCAACTAATGTTAATTAAATGCCTTTTAAATCTTGTATGCCACAAACATGACAATTAAAGTGAAGGAAAACATGACCAAGCAATTACACTTCCAGTAATATATCCAAAAAAGAAAGAAACACTAATTCAAAAAATATATGTACCCCTATGTTCATTGCAGTATTGTTTACAAAAACTAAGTTTGGATGCAGCCCAAGTGCCTCTCAGTAGATGAGTGGATAAAGAAGCTGTGGTGCAGTTAGACACTGAAATACTACTTGGCCATAAAAAAGAAGGAAATCTTACCCTGTGAGACAGCATGCATGGACCTAGAGAGCATTATGCTAAGTCGAATAAGCCAGCCAGAGAAAGATAAGTACCATATGATTTTACTTACATGTGGAATGTAATGAACAAAATAAACAAACAAAATGGAAACAGACTTATAGATACAGAAAACAGGCAGCTGTCAGAGTGGGATTGCAGGGCTGAGTGAAAAAGGTGAAGGAATTAAGAAAACCTCATAGACACAGACAACAGTATGATGACTACTAGAGGGAAAGGGCAGGGCGAGGTAGAAGAGGGTAAAGGGAGGATAAATGGTGATAAAAGGAGGCTTGGCTTGGAGTAGTGAACACAATACAACATACATATGATGTATTATAGGATTGTATGCCTGAAACCTATTAATAATTTTATTAACCAATGTCACCCCAATAAATTCAATTAAAAAAGTAAAAATACATTGATAATTAAGTGAAAGAAAACACAATCAACACCATCAGAGACAGAAACAGGCCTCCCTCCCTTGCCACTTCTAATTAGAGAATTCTTTCATTGCATATATGCATGCATGACATACACAATGAACTTCACCTTAAGTTTATGTGAATATATTTCCACATCGAATATGTTTCACTCCTTTGTTAATTCTACCAATTAACTGTCCAAGTATCTCCATGTACCAAATTGTAGCAGTTGATGTGCTGAATTTTTTCACTATATTTCAGTCTCTCTGATCTTTACCCAAATGTCTTAAAGTCAAGAATACTAACACTGTTCCTGCTGTTGATCACATCTAAAATAGAAATTATTCTCTAGATGTTATTGTGAGAACCAAATGAGTGGTAGAACTCTACAGTTCTATCCTAATATTACTATTGTTTTCATTCTGCCAATATTGTTCATGGTAATAAGGCAAACCAGACAAATGATTCAAGTAATATAGTGGAGGCTATGAAACTTTTGTAACAGTTAGCTACAGCTATGAAACAAACCACCCCAAAACATGGTGACTTAAAACAATGAATGTTTATTTAGCTTGCAGCTCTGCAGTTTGGTATTTTGAGCTGGGCTTGGTTGGCAGTTCTTCAGGCCTTTGCAAAGCACCTCATGTTACATAGTCAACAGCACGTCAGCTGGGCAGCTTAGCCATGGGAGTTGGCTAGCCATTGGCTGATGCACTTTACTTCTCCTCTCTGTGGTCTCTTCTTCTCAAGTGGTCCAAGATTTAGTCTCATGGAAGAATCAGAAAAATTCCAAGAAATAGAGCAGAAGCACACAAAACTTCCTCTAAGCTCATTGCTTTACCATATTCTATTGGCAAAAATAAGTGACAAGGCAGTTCAGTCTCAGGAGATAGGGAAATTCTCTCCACCTATATTAGGAAAGTTTCAAAGTCATACTATAAAGGGTGTGGATACCAAGGGGGTGAATAATATGACTATATTTACAATCTGTTGCCAGTGGAAGTGGAGCTCTTTCACAGGATCACGAAAAAAGCATTTCATGGACTCATTCATGGGAGATTGTGGTGTGGTAAGATTTATTTGGGTGCAAATAGAGGGTTGTCCCTCTGTGTTCCATCTCTGTCTGTCCTTCCATGGACAAAGTACAACCATGTCTTCAGCAAGGCCAAAACAAAGGCCAGTGTCCACAGTTTCCATTTCATGTTAAATCTTGGTCCTTTAGAGCCTGCAGGAGACTGCTCAGCAGTCTCAGTCCCCATCCAGGTAGCTAAGAACTATTCCCAGCTGCATTGCTATATTCAGGCTCCCACCTAAAGCCTGCATTTTTAGTCCCTGTGGCTGCTAGATCCAGATGGTCACCACAGACAGAACATGTGAAGGAACAGGGCAATGCACGTTTCTGAGTGTGAGAGAAAGAGAGAGCTTCTTTGTGAAGCTGAGTTATATTATCTTGGGCCTGGAAAAGACCAGGAGCTTTTTCAAAATAACCAATCAACTTCCCCAGCTTTCCTGGGCTTATGATGAATCCATGACCTAGTCAATTGATCCCTTTCCCAGGTTAGACTGACCGGCCTCTAGGGTCAAGCACCTCTGCCTACACCATTTTGATTTCTATTGCACATGTACTTACCTCCCTCTGCTCCCCACAACAACCCAGTGCTGGAGCAAGAAAGGAGAAGGTTAATCCTTGGCAGGGCAATGCTGTGATTCTCCTGGAGTGAAGCTGTAGCATAAGCCTGCTTATGCTCTCTGGTTGATTATGCTCAACAATGTCTGATTCCCTTTCCTACCTTTCTTTATTAGTAGCTAGCTAACTACCTACGATAATCTACCTCAGCCTCAGAGAGGCCTATGAGTTCTCTCTTCTGTGTGCTTTGAATTTTATGGAGGAAAAATGGTTAGGGTGAACCCTCTGTGTGTCTTAGAATAGGCACATGTTAACATTCTTCCATTTCGGTAGTATTCAAAAGAAAAACTGTAGGGCTCAGCTGGCTAGCATCCCAAGAGAGGATTTGAGAAGCATGAGCAGAGTTTCTGCAGGACTGGGGATTGCTGACAGGATGTGGTAGCCTGTCCATCAGATTGACCTTAATCCTGAAATAGTAAAACAAATCCCTCCTGTTCAAAGCAATAGGTTTCAGTACCATCATTAACACCAAAACAACAGAACTTGAAATAAACCATTTCAAAATGTTCGAAATAGAACTAGATCTTCAACCAGCACTTGACAAATACTCCTAAATACTAGAAATTTCTGTGATTTTTCCCTGACATCTTTTATTTGTTGCTATTTTGTGGGAATTTACCCTGAAATTTCAGGGAGTAGTGGGCTTTCTTTTATTTTCCTTTCCTTCCAATCTTTTCTGTACAAAAATATACTGTTCTCTTTGCTAAGAAGATAAAAAAGACTGATTACTCAGGATGAACAAGAAATTATGTGTGTCAGAGACAGCTTAAGTATACACAAGATGTATCTTGGGTATCTGGGGGAGTGGGGGTGTGGGAGGTGACTGCTGTCTTCCAAAGCACTGCCTTACTTCTTTAAGGGAACCGTGACAACACCAGTTTGGGAAAGATGAGGCAAGTGCTAATGGCATGTGTTTTTAAACTTTCAGAGGCTGTGGAGATAGAAAGCCCTGGAGACCTACACCCATACTGTTATCTGTTATAAAAGGCAAAACTCCAAGCTAAGCCAAATAGATTCTCCAAGGGGCTAGAGCTTTTATACCTCTCCACTAAGTCTGCTTTGTTTTCCACACAAATTGATTTGAACATGACAATGGTCCATTTGAATTTCTGCCCACTGAACTTTCATCTATGCACCTTAAATTCAAATAGCCTGCTCAGTTCAAGATATCTGAACTATTGCAACATAATTTTATTCCAGAGCAATGATTTTACCCCCAAGGGCTGAATTACGGGTGTTACAGGCTGACTCTCAGAGAACAAAGCCTGAGATAAAGGCATAAGTCTAAGTACTTTATCTGGAAGTGTGATTCCAGGGATCAGAAAAGAGGATGGGAAAGTGAAATGGAGAAGGGAGGAGATCCAAAGCAAGAATGCATTTTGGAATTAATCAATGCTACAGGCATCTGATTCCTGTGGGAAGCTGAGAATCCTTATGAAGTGCACATTAGGACCATCTTCCTGGAACAAGAAAGGAAGATTTATCCACCCATTTCCATGGCCCTTTGGTCAAAGTCACCAACAGGACAGAATGGTAACTCTCTGTACTTCTGCATTGTGTGCATAAATTTTAAAGGGTTCCTTTCAAGGATGTACTGTACTGGTGGATCAAGGAAACACCGGGCAGAAGTGAGAGGTGGAATTGAGGCAGGCACTGTCTGTTTATATTTGTGTAAGGCCGGTTGAAGTCTACATGAAATTGGTCACCACTGCTGCAGCTGGGAACAGAGACAGGGACACAAGAATTTGAAGGTATGTTTAAGAAGCATCTGATGTGCCCTGCATACAGTTGTGCAGGTTATGTACTGCTCAACCCTAGAAGGCACCGTTCACATCATAAGAGTAGTTTCCTATTTTCCTGTTCCATACATAAGGTCTCAATTGAGGTTTTGTTTGAAAGAGCTTTCATGGCTAAAGAAGAAAATACAAAAGTGACAAAAAATGAAATCTTTAAAAACCACTGTTTTAAAATCATTTGGAGGACCAATGGAAAGGATAAACTGAAGAACAGATGGGAAAAATAAAGTTCTAAATATTGGTAGCAGATCAAAGGTTTTGAATCACAGAAGAAAGTAATAAGGAGTTTTTTATTTTTGTTCTTTGAGTTCTGAAGACCCAAAGGTTAAGAGCCAAAAACTTTAGCATAAGGAGGAAGATAAGAAAAAGGGACACCAAAGAAGGCAGGGTTGAAAGATTCTGGCAAAATAACTCAGAAGAGAAAGGGGGGGCAGAGAATGACATAGTTAAAGAGGAACAAGAAAAAATATAAAAAGGAACATTTAAATAATAATAGTAGCTGAAGAACTGGAAGACAGTTTGGGCTCAGTTATTTGTTGCCATTTCCAGGCTATTTCTCTTTCAGCTTTCTGATGAAATTGTGTTTCTTGATCCCCCATCTGCCTTGATTTTCATGGCTATCATCATGGTGACCTTGATTATAAGTGTCTATACCACAAAGCCACTCTCATCCTCATTCTCAACCCATCCAACATTGCCCCAAAGTCCTGAGACCTTAAACTCATTCTCTGACCAAGAATTTCACACTTCCATTCTCTCATGTTCTTACATCTCTGTACATGCCCTTCAAACTTATCTAAACTTCTAGTTGCTTCTCTTAAGTTTTCTCTAAGTCCAACTTCCCAATGTTTCCAAGAGCCATGGTACCCACACCCTCCACTCTCACGTCAACATCTTAAATTTTCTGTCATTCACCCCTGGACAATATACTCCAAACTCTAGATGAGGTCCTTGAAACACAGGGTATATTCATGCAAATACCTGGACTGGGGTCAATAAAGAGCAGCGGTCCCATGGGCACTCTCATGCCCAGCAGATGGAAGTGTAAAATGATACAGCCATTTTTGAAAAACGATTTGGCAGTATCTAGGAAAGCTAAACATATGCATACACTATAATTCAGCCATTCCATTTCTAGGTATCTACGCACAGAAATGTGTACTTTTGTTTACCCAAAGATATGTACTAGTATGTTCATGGCAGAAGTACTCACAATAGCCCCAGATGGAATTTACCCAAATGCCCATTGACAATAGAATGAAGAAATCTCTTATGGTTGTTTACACATGGGACTCTTACAGCAATGAAAATATCACAACTACAAGCTGAAGCAACATGCATAAACCTTACTAATTCAGTGTAGAATGAAAGAAGCCAAATATAAAGAATGTACAGGTTTCAGCAGAAGTAACACTATTGAGCATGGTTGGTAGGGTACATGTATGTCTCACACGAGGTGGACAGCAATTTTAACATTTCACCAACAGTCATAGGTGTGCTTGAGTGTGATATTATTATGTTACAGAATTACATGCTTATGATTTTGTAATAAAAGATTTTTATATAACAAAACAGGGGCATTATTTGTGCCAAAGTTCAAAAACGGGTAAAGTAATCCACAGTGTTAGAAGTTAGAATAGTGCTTATCCTTGAGGTGAAGGGTTAGTGACTTAACCAGGGCACAAGGGAGGTCCCTGGGGCATTGGCCGTGTTCTGTTTCCTGATATGAATGCTGGTTGCGTGTGTGTATTCAGTTGGTGAAAATTCACTGAGCTGTATAATATATGTGCACTTTTCTGGATGTATGTTCTACCTCAACAACAAGGGTTGAAACAATTTTAAAAAGACAACGAAATACATTTCCTAACTTTTCATCTGGTTCTCCTTCAGCTCTAAAGGCATTTTAAATACAAAAAATAACCTACCCCTAACCCCATTCTTCTCTTCCTTTCTCTCGGCAAGACTTTACCTTATGTTTTAAGGGAAAAACTAAAGGGTCAGTAGGAGCAGAGTTTACACAATTCCTTCCTAGGGTGAAAAAAATGCCTCCCTGAGTAGAGCAAAGTGGCATTCTGCAATTATTAGGCACAAATCATTTGCACAGTGTTGAGCAAGCTCTCATGGGTGACTGTGACATTGGAAAAGCCCTGGACAGAAGGGAGAATTCAAAGGACACACTAGAAGCAAGATGCTGTCTGCCTGAAGTGAAGCTGAGCCTGCACAGAACTATCTACCTATCTACGGCTGAAGGCCAACCTGGGGCCAAGAGACCATGAATGGTTCTTCTATGATGAGGAAGTTAATAACCATTCTTGTCTACGTTTTCTTGTCTATTCTATGCAATGTATCTCTCACCCTTCTTGACCTTTGAATCAAGTCTTACTCAAGTCACCATGAAACTAACTCATCATAGTTCCTGGGTACAAAACAAACAAACCACTTTTTCAGTCCTTCATGCTCCATCTTCTCTGGGATATTTGATACTGTTAACCTTCAACGTCAAAACCCCTTTCTTATTTTATGTGAAACCACTTTCCTCTGCTTTCTTTCTTAGTCTCCTTTGCTTTCTCTTCTTCTGCCCATCTTATATGTGTTGGTACTTCCCTGAGGTACTAAATTTGATTTGCTACTCACTCTACGTAAACCCAATCTTGCCTATAGTAGCTGCAGCCACTGCCTTCATGTAGATAATGCCCCAAACGAGATGCCTGATAATGGCTCCTCTTCTCAGGCCCCAAACCACATTTCTGGCTGCCTACCAACAGCTCCCTGCAGATCACCCAAGGAGCTTCAGACTCATCATGACCCCCTGTGGAAATCCTCACCACCACCCCTGTGAAGAGCCAAACTCTTCTGCCTCGTGACTAAAGCCAGGTATCGCCGCCTCACCAAACTGGTTGCCAAGACTTGTCTGCACCACCACTTAGTACCTCCCTCTTCTAATCCCTTCTTGCCCATGGCCAAGTCTGGAAGAGCACAGATTCAAGACTAGCCTCCTCAATTCCTGCCTGGGTACATACCACTCCCAGAGCTTAAAAAACCATCATTCTGATCATGTGGTGCCTCTTCAATCCTTTAGTAGTTATATTTAAGACAAAAACCAAACTTTTTAGCAGGACTTATGAAGCTATCCACGAGCCAGTGGCTGCCAACAATTGGAACCCATCCCTTGCTATTGCTCCTTAGTATACTAAGACACTTGCAATTATCTAAAAAGGATATGCTTCAGTCCCCACCCCAACTTCAGTCTCCACCCCACTCTGGTAAACACCTGTTCATCCTTAGGACTTCATATAGGCATCAGCTGAAGTCTTTGACTTCCTTGATCACCCTGAGGTAGATTTAGGCACTTCCTTCTCACTCTTCTCAGGGCACCCCATTCAATCTTCAAAGGTGATATGTATCATACTGCATTACAAAGTTTGCCTTTATGTTTGTCTTTTTCACAACACCCTAAACTTGTATCAGTCACTCTTGCTGCATAACAGTCACATAATCTCAATGGCATACAATAAATATTAATGTCTCACATTTCTGCAGGATTCAGCAGACTTAGGCTAGGTGGTTCTGCTGATCTGTGCTGGGCTCACTCATGCATCTATGGTCAGGTGGGGTTCTGTCTTGGTGACGCTAGGCTGAGGCAGCAGCAGCTTAGCTGGGATATCTCTGCTCTGTCTCATCCTTGAAGGCAAGGATTTTGTGTGATAATTCGTGTCGGATTGTTGAATCTACGAGCACAATGAGATAGCTAGTTAATATTGTATATATTAAACAGAAAGTACTAAACTGATGTCAATGATATCCCCTACACTTCCCAAATCTTTTCTTCTATTACCTAAGAGAGCAGAATATCCTCTCACCCATCCATATTAGTCTTATTTTTCACTATTAAATGCTATTAATTTTTCACTATTCCAATGATCATGACGTAAGACTTCCAAGCTTTTACAACCTCTCAGCAGAACTTTCAAATACCAGGTGATAGTTTATCTAAAGGGTAACAATGATTTGTTTGCCATCTCTGGAGCTATTCGAAGGAAAGCTACACTGGTGGCTAAAAATATATCTGCAAATTCTTTGACGTGCCCTCCAATAGATGAAGCTTAATTCTCTTCCCCTTAAGTGTGGGCTTAGTGACTCACCCCTAAGAATAGAATAAGGCAGAAGTGAGAGTGTGTAATTTCTCAGACTAGGTTATCAAAAGCTGTGTGCTTCTTTCTTTTTTTCTCTTGGATCACTTACACTGGAAGAAGCCAATTGCCATGTCGTAAGGAAACTCAAGCCATCCTGCAGAGAGTGGCTTTTTTTTGTCTGTGTGACAAAAAAAATGGAGGCCTCCAGCCAACGGGCATATGTAGAAGACTTTTGAGAAACAGATCCTCAGACCCTTCTGCAGCATGTAGCAGCCCAACCTACCTTTTGTCTCAACTTCATGAGAGACCCTGAGACAGAATGTGTTTCTCCTGTGTCCTGATTCTTAGCAACTTTTTGAGGTAATAAATGCCTATTGTTTTAAGCTGCTAGGCTTTGAGATAGCTTGCTCTGCAGCAATAAATAACTAATTCAGTTAATTTGTTAATAAACTATTCAGCCTGCCCCAAAACCCAGGTTTCATAATTACAACACTATAGTGACTTCTTCACAGAATAAAGAGGAAAAAAAACCACAACACCACCCCTATCTTGGAATCCTTCTACCTAGTGTTTAAAAAGAAAAATAAATGTACACTTGAAACCTATGTAATCTTATTAACCCATGTCACCCCAATAAATTTAAATAATAATAATAATAATTTTTAAAAGATAAATTATCTATCTTCCTTGGAGGCTAATAGAAAACTGTTATATTTTAGGAAGGATTGTTAAACTTGGCTGCAAATGTTATCCAGGAAGTCTGAGTTGTGGAGCAAATTTGCAGAAGAATTTTAAAATTCTAGCATCATCCCTTTGCCTAACATGAATCCCTGCTCTTCAAATTCCATGTTTAGCCTTTACCTCCTCAGCAGACAGATTTCCAGAACACTACCGCCACCCCCAGTTTATTGAACTGTCACTTGCTCTGCATCCCCCAGAGTGGCCCTGAGGAATAAAATGCTGCAGGCCAACTCCTGTTCTAAGCCCTCAGGCGATAATGAGGGAAACCATGTGACTCCTAAGAATAACGGGGAAAGGAGCAGCGTTTGGGGTTGTGAGTCACTGTTGTTTGGGAGGCAAGAGAAGGAGAGAGGAAGAGAATATAGAAAGAGCTGAGCAGAAAATAAACACGGGCCCTGCGGACACAAAGCTGAAGGGAGCACCCCAGGTCTGAGGTCTCAGAAAGCTTCTGGGCTGGCTGAGCTGCAGGGCTTGAGAAACAGGTTCACAGGGGAGAAGGCTGCATGTAGCTGGCCCAGCCAAGGGACTTGCCACCCACTCGTGGAACACAGGTTTGTGTCAGAGATATGAGGCCTCACAGGCCCCCAAAACTCCCCTTTAGCCACTAAACAACAGCATCTCCCTCCTCTTCATGGCAAGAAACAAATACTCACCAAGAAGCCACTTTACAATCAGCATTGTGCCAAACCCAGGAAATACAAGAATGAATAAGGCACATGGGGATTTTGAATTTAACATGAAGATTGACCTACAAATGGTCACACAAGAGAATGAAGAAAAGCAATGAGAGAGGAGCTCATTGAACACAAAAGAATGAAGAAAAGCAATGAGTGGGAGACAGAAGAGGAGTCTCTACTCAGACTGGAACCTGGAGAGGGTAGGAGGACACCTAGGAGGCTACCTGGAGGAGGTGGCATGTAAGCTGCAAATATAGGAATCATCCTGATGAAGTATGTATTATAGGAGGAGGGGGTCAGGTAATTCCAGAAAGAAATAATATCACAACTGTATTAGTTGTCTATGGCTGTTGTAAGAAATTACAAGTGGGTAGTTTAAAACAACAGAATGTTATTCTCTCAGTGCTCTGAAGGTTAGAAGTATGAAATCAAGGTGTTGGCAGAGCCATGCGCCCAGTGGAGCCCTAGGGGAGAATCTCTTCTTGCTTCTTTCAGCTCCTGGTGGCTGCAGGCATTTCTTGGTTTGTGGCCAGATGGATCTCTGCTTCCATCTTCACAGCAACTTTCATTCTGAGTGTCAACTTTCCCTCTGCTTATGTCTTATAAAACACTTGTGATTGCATTCAAGACCCACCTGGGTAACTGGGGAGAATCTCTCTATCTTAAGATCCTTAACAATCACATCCACAAAGACCATTCTCCTTTTACAGTGAGATTAACGGTTTCCAGGAGGTAGAACTAGTACCTCTGGGTGGTTGTTACTCAGTGTACTACAATAATCTAAGATGTGGACATGCAAAAACCCTGGTGAGTGGACACTTCAGCATCCCTCAAGCTTAAGGAGGGATGAGAGATGAGGTAGCAAATATCTGAGCATGAAGAATCTCACAGACTAAAACAGGGTGATAGGGCATCCTTAAACATTTTATTTGAGAGTGAAGTGATCAGACTTCCTTCACTGGAGATTCCCCCAACTGCAATGTGGAGTAGGGTAGGAGGGAGCTAGGCTAGAGACAGGCCATTCAGTCTCACACTGGCTAAATGACAGGTGTGTGACCCCAGAGAAAAAGTGCCAGGGTTCTCCGGTAGCCAGCAGGTCACATTTCATTATCAAATGATGTCACTGTAGATTTGAAACAGAGAAGTTAAGGTCCTAAAAGAACCTCACAAATACCTAGAACCTAGAATATGTGGAAAATACTTTCTTGCTAAATAAGACAAGGAAAATGTGTTTTTACAAAGAATGTGGGAATCTGAGTGGAAATGGGAGAAGGTCAGGAATCCACTGAACCACAATGGAGGGGCCCACTAATCTGCAAGGTCCTACTGAAAGTGCCAGAGCCAGTGGGAGCTACCCCACCCCCCAAGGGCAGTCCACCATCAATGACTGACTGATATTGGGTTATAAGAGGCAGCCCCCAACTCAAGGTGGAAGAGCTTCAGGTGCTCTTCATGCTCCAGAGCCCCAGGCTGAGGCTATTCTTGAGACCACATCTTTATTTCGCTTCTGCCCTGTCTTATTCTGCTCCGCTCACCTTGTCACAGGCTCTTCCCAAGAGTCCTCCCTGAATAAATCACTTACACAAGAATCTTCATCTTAAGCTCACCTATGGGGAACCTACCTAAGACAGCCTCCCTTTATGATGATGTGGCTCTTAAGACAGTCTTGGCTAAGTGACAGATTAGCAAGCAGAAGTTCTAGTCAGCCATCAATCAGTTCTGGGAGAATGTTAGTCCAGCACCTGCTAAAATGTGGGGACAAGATTCATCAAAATTAATATTCAATAAGTAGATGCCAAAAATCCTACTGTCTGCACTAAGCAGAGTGCTGTTTTTCCCCCAGAACTGGTTTCTAATTAAAGACTATTTCTTTGACACTTATCTCACTCTTCCTTGCACTGAAAATTTATGTTCTTGCAACACACGTGTTGTTTTCACAAACTACATTTTCAAGCCGTCCTGAATGAGGCCCCCACATTGTGTTCATTTTTCCTCCATAATACCTATCACCATAACTGGCGTTCAGTAAGGGTTTAATAAAGACTTAAAGTTCACATTCTCCTCACTTTGTACGGGTTTCAGAGTTCACACTTCGCACACCTGCAGGGTGGCCCCTGGACTGGTAGCATCAGCACCTCCTCAGAACTTGCTAGAAATGCAGAAGTTCAGCTCCCAGCCCATATCTGCTGAGAGAGGATCTCTGGGGTGGGCCCAAATACCTGCATGACAAGACGTTCAGGTGATTTTGGGGATACTACTTTTTGAGAGCTACTGACATACATACTCTCATTCAACTGTTGGCAGGAGGACTGGTTGGAGAGAGGACTGGTAACAGAAAGACTCAGGCCAAGAAATGCAAGAGCAACAGGAATGGAACCCACCCCCAACATACTTGCCTCCACCTGTTCACATCCCCAGGATGTGCCAGGTTAGGCCTTCACTACCCCACTCCTCCACTGGATCTTGGACACTAAGTTCAACATTGGCTGGCTTCAGCAAACTAGCTCCCTCAGCCTCTGTTTTCTTATCATTAAAATGGGAACAACCTTAGTACTAGGTCTCACTGACTAAATAAATTATGGTACATCCATACAAAGGAACACTATGCAATCTTAGGGATGAGGTAAGCCTACATCTGAGATTATAAAAGATGTTCTATTTATATTGTTATGCAATACAAGGTTCTGAAGAGTAAATCGTGTATGTGCATGTGTGTGTCAGTTTACAAATAAAAGCCTCATTACAAGTGGTACCTTGGTACTCATTTATTCATTCTGGAACTCCTGATGAGTACCAGAAATTTTTTTCCCTTACAAATAATGTAACTGGGCCCTGGCTGGTGTGGCTCAGAAGATTGAGCAGTAGCCTGCGAACCAAAGGTTTGCCAGTTCAATTCCCAGTCAGGGTACATGCCTGGGTTGTGGGCCAGGTCAGGTCCCCAGTAGGGGGTGCACAAGAAGCAACCATACACTGATGTTTCTCTCCCTCTCTTTCTCCTTCCCTTCCCCTCTGTCTAAAATAAATAAATAAAATCTTTTTTTAAAAAAAATGTAATTAGAAATAATTTGTAAAAGTTCCCCCAGATTTTCTCATTTTACTGGGCTAATATTAAGTAATGGGGTTGTTTTGTAATACAGAACCTTAAAACTAAACAGACCTGGATTTTAAAAAAACAATTAATTAACAAAAATAAAATAAAATTTAACTTCACTTTACCAGTACTGAGAGGAGTTCCTGGCATAATGGGATGGTGATGAGGCAGAGGAGGAGGAGGAGGGTTAATTGTTGGAATAGAGTTCCTCTTCCAAGATAATTTCAGACGATTTCTCAGGGATTTCTTCTGTTTTTTTTGTCTCTTGGCTTCACTGAACACTGTTGGATACTCAGATTTACGGAGTTCCACTAAAAATCTATTAAAAGAAACCTGTTTCTGTCCGTTTCAAAATGTTTCTAAAGTGTGACATTGTCTGTTCATTAAACAGGTCCACATTTCGGCTTGCAAGAGCTTCGTTTGGGTGATACTTTCCCACAGAGTTTTGAACTTCAACCCATTTACTGCAGGTTTCTTTTATCAGTGCAGTAGACTTTCCCCCTTCCCTCCTTCTCACCTGAAGAAGTTTCCTCAGCCACTGCCTGCTGCTGCTCCTTCTGAAGTTCCTGCAGCTCCTTAGTGCTGAGCTCTGCTCTGTGTTCCACTAACTCTTTGACATCTTCATCGCCGACCTCCAGGCCGATTGCCTTGCCCGGAGGCACAATGTGCTGCACTGTTGGGCTGCCAGGATCACCTTCTAAGCCTTCTAAGTCCCTTGGAGTTACAGCTCCTGGCAACAGTTTCTTCCAGGCAGAGTTCAGAGTTCATGGTCTTTTAAGAGACTTCATGTGAGGCCTCATCTATGAGCCTAACACAGTGGAAGATATTGAAATGGTGCTTCCAGAACTCTCTGAGTGTCAACTATGTATCCCAGCTTACTCCAAACAACTCTGGAAAAGGACATTCTGGTCCAGGAGCTGGAGCAGGGGAGCTGTGTTAGGGGGCAAGAACTTCACGATTATGAAACTGATCTCCAGTGAGTTGCCCTTCAAGCCTGGAGGGTGAGCAGGAGCATTGTCCAAAATTAACAAAGCCCTTCAGAAGTAGTTTGTTTTCCTGCAAACATTTTTTCACACTGGGACCCAAAACTTCCTTCATCTACTCTAGAAAGAACTGCCTCGTCATCCAAGCTCTAATACTGGCCCCCCACATCATACTTAAATTGCTTTTTATCACATTCTATCTCCTGAAAACTCATGGGTTTTCACTGTGATGCACTAGTAGAGGCTTGAGTTTTAAATCCCCACTAGCAATCCCACACAACAACAGAGTTAGCCTGTCCTTCACCAATTTGCGCCCTGGCAATGCCTTCTCCTCCTGAATGATGTAGGTTCTGTTAGGCATTTTCCTCCAGAACAAACCAGTCTCATCACAGTCAAGTACCTGTTGGGATAAAACCCTTAGCCTCTTCATACTCCCTAAACTCAGTGACATGGCTTTCAACAGCTTCTTTGTTGGCCCTGGCTGCCTCTCCATGTCTCACCACACTAGGGATGCCAGTTCTCTTTTTAAATCTACTGAGCCATCCATGACTGGCTTTAAACACATCTGTGCTCTCACCACTTGTTTCAGGCTTACCTTTTAACAGATCAGCATGCAATTACCTAGGTTTTTCACAAATTATTGCCTCAGGAATGCTGTTGCCTGCTAAATGTTTTTCGTTAATCCCGATGTAAAGCAATTTTTAAACTTCTTCCAATGTCTGTGAAATTGCTTACTCACAGACTTTACACCCTTAGCAACACTTGCTGTTTGAAGCGCTTCCTTACTTCTCACTGTTGTCGAGATCGTCATTCTTGGCATCTTGAACACAAGGGTTCTATCAGTCACACCTACACCAGTCTCATACTTAGCTATGATCCCTTTATTCTTTTTGATCATGTTTCTTATTAACTACCTTTTAGGCTTAGTAGTATTGCTCTTAAACTTTTTGTAACCCACGGTTAGCACATAAAAGTACAAGACAGTAACAAGGCATATGTGGGGGTTCTGCACTGTTCACAAGCTACCATGCTGACACATGAACCTCTGTTTCATCCCGAGAGAAGGGAGCTGAGTGGTGAGCAACTGAGGAGTAATGAAGCATTTTCTCTTGTGAGGCGGCAGCATGACTCATATAAGTTTTAGCAAATGCAATGAGTCCTGAGCAAGCACCAAGTGCTGAAACACTTTTTTCTCATCAAAATACAATGAGTACAGGGTTTGATGAGTTCTGAAGCTGAGGAATACCAAGTTATGACTGTACATATATATGTACATTATATACATAAGTATACATTGCATATGGGTATGTTCCACATATGCATTACATAAGTTAAAGGAGTCATTACCATATACCCACAAATGTATAGTGTGTATAAAAGAGTCCTCTATTTTTTACCTATCAGTGAAAATAAGGAAATCAAGTTCCTCTCTATGAAGAGTTTACCTGGTAACTGGGAAGGCAGCCAACAGTGAAGCAAATAACTAAATAGAATAATAACAGATCGTGATTAATGTCATGAAAGAAATTATCTAAATGGTCTAATTGCAACTTGGGAGGGGCTTATTAGATAGAGGACAGAGGGGATCTCCAGGAGGACATGATGTTTAAGGTGATGTTTAGGTGATGTTGGAGGACATGGAGTTGGCGATGAGCATTCCCAAGGAAAGGGCTTTCCAGGCAAAGCGTGCAGCACCTGCAAGGGCCCTAAGATGGGAATGGGATTGGTTTATTTGAGGACAAAAAAGATCAGACCAGTGGAATGGGAGTCTAGTAGGAGGAGGAGAACATCTTACAAGTTCAGGTGAAAAAGAAAGCACAGTATGTGAACCTTGAGAACTGTGTAAGTGTATTGGATTTTATTCTAGGAGCAAGGAGGACCTGTCAAAAGGTTTATCCAGGGGACTAATATTATCTCATTTATGTTTGTAAAGACCCCTTGGCTACTGAATGGGAACAAATTTGCAAGGAAGTGTAAGGTGAACCAGGGGCCCCTCCTAAAAACCATTACAAAATCCAGATGAGATACTGTGTAGGTGACTTGGACTAGGAGGTGATTGTGGAGGTGGAGAAAAGTAGGTGAACTCGAGAATTACCTCGGAGGTAAAAACCAGAATTGGACAACGGACTGAAAGGTAAAGGATTGGTAGGGGAATCAGTTGGCTGTTGGTTGACCTAGACCAGCAATTTTCAACTATTGTGTCACAGAATTTTTAAAATATGCAGTACCTGACAATGTAGTCAGGGGCGCTTACCTCTTTTTCTTTAGATTGTTAAAAAGAAAAAATGACAACAGCCAACACAATAGCCAATAGCTGTCCAATGTAAATGAATCAAAATTATACCTATGTTTGCCCTGGCTGGATGGCTCAGTTGCTTGGAGTGTTGTCTTGTACACCAAAAGTTTGCTGGTTTGATCTCTGAGTAAGGCACATACCTAGGTTAAAGGTTCCATCCCTGGTCGGGATATTAAGGGAGGCAACCTATCAATGTTTCTCTCTCACACTGATGTTTTTCTCCCTTTTAGATAGAGAACTATCTATCTAATAAACATGTCCTCAGGTGAGGATTTAAAACAAAATGTTTCTTAAAAAGAATTATACTTAATTTTTGTCAGATTAGCAAACTATATAATACATCTTTTGGTGTGCCACAGAATTGTAGTAATTAGTTTCTGAGAGCCATGAGATCAAAAAAGTTGAAAATGGCTGATCTAGACTGTCTTTACCTGGGACAAATGGAATAAGTCAGCTCTGCTCTGCATGGCCCTCATTCTCCAGCAGGTAACTGGGCACACGCTTGTACAGACAGAAGATACAAGCCACAATGGCTGTGAAGAAGCTGCTTAAGTCATATCTGTTAATATCCCATTGGCCAGAACAAGTCACATGGATTAAATCAGAATCAAAGTACAGGGAAAGAGGCTCAACCTCTCATTGGCAGAAGCTGTAAAGCCACATGACAAAGGGCATGGACACAGGAAGGGCTAAAAAATGCGAAGATGATGCTTTTCAAAGAACTTAAAGCTCTTCCTCATTAATAGTCAGGGACAGGAGACAACAGAGGTTAACATAGTTGTGAAATATTGAAAATGGTAAGTGCCTATCATTGCCAGTGAAATCAGTAAGATTAGGAAGCCAAGAATTAAAGTGGTAAATAAATGCTAGACTGTGAATGGCTTAGGGCCCAAGAGTATGTAAAAATTAGGGATTCTCTGCTCTCTGGCCAGCTTTGTTTTATCACATTGAAGCAGACATTTCAGGACAGCATGAGATAGGCTGGCAAAAAATTCCATTCTCCCTTTAGTTAAATTCTAAGTGCTTCTTAGTTATTAGTTACCTCATGCCTTCCTCGAGTGGGATTCTCCTGGGCCCTGCAAGCAGGTATGTTGCCCTAAGAAGATAACAATAACTTCCCTACAGGAAGAAGGATTTCTGCTACTATCCTCAGGCAATCCATTTCAACAGTCAGGCGGAGGTGATGGTGGTGGTGATCATGGTGTATTTTCATTCTGGCTTCTTTTGTTTTTTGGTTTTTGTTTTTTTTACTCAGGACAAAAGTCGTGGGCCCTTAATGACATCAATCATAATTTCTAACCTTTTTGGGATCAGAAGAGATAACTATCTCTCTAATTTCCAGAAATAGAAATAACAAGGAAACAAGATGTTTAAACAAACAAGAGCTTTCCACAGAAGGTCTGCAGATGTTGTGTGCATCTCTCCAGCGCCATAGATCTGTGGCCTGCCTTTGGAAAGGTCAGGAAGCCCTGGGGCACCTTACTGAGAAACAGCAGATAAAAGTCAGTGTCTGGTAAGCCCATCTGCTTCTTGAAGAAGAAAATATTATAAAATAGTAATGTCGGGGCCCCACGAATTGCAGTTTCCCAAGGGTGTCTGAGTTAACTCAACCAACACGTCCTCTTACATGTACACTAGGAATCATCTTGAGGATGGGGCAGTCAGCTATGTTGGCATGTGGTACAAATGAAAAGGTACCATCTGTGTCTCTGCTAAAAAGTGATGATGCATAGGTGTGAATTTTTAATGCTTCATCTGGGTATAATCTATTTGCCTCTTTAAAATAAAAAAAATCCACATTTGATATACATTTGTACTTAAATGCTCTCCACCTATCCTTCATTATTTCTGTAGGGTTTATTTCTTGAGAAGTATAACGTGAAACATTCAAGCCTAGAACAAAGGTCTTTGGGGAATGGCTGCAGGGTTTTCATTTCTTTGGCTAAGTTGTTCTTTATTTTCTTGTCATTTCACAACACTTTCCATATGCAAACTTTCCTTTTGCCCTTCTGAATAAATGCTCTGACTGGATAACTGAATAGACAGCAGAAGGAGAATGTCAGTCTGTTATCTACACACAAGAGGAAAACAGGACATGAATCTGCCAGGAGAGCCAGTTCCCACATTTCCAAACCAAGAAAAGCTGCAATTGATTTTCTTCCCTAAAAGCCATGTTGGTTGTAAAGAACATCCTGAGAATAATAACAAGAGTAATTAGGAGCACAATTTGAATTCAGAGTGACTTGCTTCTGAAACATTAAATATATAAAGGAACAAAAATATGTGGAGAGGACTATTACATGCCTGTCTCCAGGTACAATTACAGATTTGTAATTATGATTTTGAAATCTGTTGTTACCTTACCACGGCAATCTTCATATTTAATTTCCCAAATGTTGATCTTCTGTCATTCTATTCCTTTGGGGGAACACTTCAACTAGTGTTTTTCCTGAATTCATGTCCTGTCATTGTCCTCAATCCCTGATGTTCCTCCAGACACATGCTATGACCTCACTTCCCCAGATCAAGAACAACAGCAAAGACCAAGGAGAATTTGGCTATGCTCTCAGCAAAAGCACTTAGATGTGTTCTTTCTGGATGATGGAAACCAACAATTGAACATAACTCCAAAGGGTCAGTGCCAACTTTGAAAGTAGAAATTTGGCTTCTTGTTCTATTCAATTTCATTTAAGCAAATAAAACTGACTTAAGTATACTTTGTGTACTGGGACCCCAGGAAACAGAAAGATAGAATAAACCATATTGTCAAGAAGTTTACAATGTAGAGGGAGAATCAGATCCAGATAACTAGAAAGCAGTACTCCGTGTGTGGTCCCCAGACCAGCAGCATCTGCATTACCTGGGACTTAGAATTACAGATCCTCTGACCCAACCCCAGACTTTCAGAATCAGAATGTCTGAGAGGTTGGCCCAGCAATCTATATTTTCATAATTCTTCCAGATGATTATGATGACCCCTAAAATTTGAGAATCACAACTGTAAAGCAATAGCACACACACACCATAAGAGAGAATGCTCTGAGTAAAGGGAAAATCACATCTTTTTTGCAAGCAGGACTTTGAGGAGCAACAGTACAGATGTGAAGCTTTTAAAGTTAACTAAAGCATTGAAGAGTAGGGAGCGGTGTAGGAAGAGGACACTGCGGGTGAGTGAAACATGAGTGGAACAACAGAATTAAGAATGCAAATTGGAGAGTCCGGATTGATTAGCATAGAAGGAGTCGGAGAAGAGGATTACAAAACAGGTTGGGGTCTCAAGTACCAAGCTAAGGTGTGTTTCTAACCCAGTGAGCAATGACAGCAACTCAAATTTTTAATCAAAGAAGTAACATAATTAGAGCAGTGTTTTTGGAAGATGTCAGGGTTTCTGTAGGATAACTATGAGCAGGAAGGCACTCTGGGAGCAGGAAAACAACTGAGTGGATGATTGAGATAGTTTGGGGAGGTGATAATGAAATTTTACCTGGGGAGTTTGTAGGGAAAATAAAAAATGAGGAAATTAATTAGAGAAAATTTGAAGGATTAGATCAATAGGATTTAGCAATTGATTCAGTATTAAGAGAAGAAAGAAGAGAATCAAAACCTTGACTAAAACAAGAAATTAGGCTTGTTGTAAGCCAAAAACAAAGGCAATTAGGAGGAGGAGTTGGCTTAGGAAGGGTTTTATTTTGGGCATGTTTGGCATGCTGTAGTATGGTGCATCATGACATTGAAAATGAAAGCACAGAGCTTATAATAGTAATGTCTGTAATATCATGACCACCTAGGCTATACCTGGCTAGGCACATGAGCTAGGCATATGACCTATATTATATGTAAACCTTACACAGACTTTATGAGAAAGCATTACCCATTTTATTACTTAAATTAGATTCTGTTGTACATAACAGAGAATCTCCAATAACAATGGCTTAAACACATGGGGTCTATTCCAGCACATAGAGGAAATCAGGAAATAAGCATGGCAGAACAGATATGGCAGCTTCAATGAAGTCACCACAGGGCCAAGTTCCTTCTAATGTCCTGCTTCGCCATGCTCCATTGGGGAATTCCATCCTCAAGTCTATTTCACTAGTCAAGACTGCTGCTGATGCTCCAGCTATCAGTGAGGTAGTGGCTGAAAATATGAAAAAGGATGCATGTTGAGAGGATGAATATAAAGAATGGGAGGTTGGAAGAAAAAATTTTGGAGAATGACTGTAGGGGACAGCCGAGAGGATGCATAGAAAAGTGAGAAGCACCATGTCAACAAAAGGCAATAAAACAAGGCTTCCCAATAGAAGGTGAAGTGGGTAGGTGGTGTTCAGTGGTGTCATCTATCAAGATTAAAAAATGCTTATTAGGTCGGAGAAAGTGAGGCCCTTGGTGACCTTCCAAAGGTCACCACTTCCAAAGAGCAGTGTCATGCCAGTGTTCTATGGCAGTAGATCTTAAAGTTAAAAAAATAGTAGGCAGTGAAGTACTGGAGCAATAATTTCTCTTCCATAAAGTGTGGTGCTACAGGGAAAGAGAGAAACTGTGGCAGTGACTGAGCTGAGCAGTGCTGGGGGAATGCTTACGTGGATCAGGAGACCTGAGCACAATATCCCTTTATGATGTCAGGTCTCTCAGAGACTAGACCTAACTTGCTGCAGTGTCTGAGTCAGACCACAAAGTGACTTCTTGCATGATCAGCAGCTCCAGTTCAATTCCTCCCAGGGAAAGTGAAGCAAGTGTTGGCTGATATTATATCATAATAAAGGGCTGATGTTACATGTTTTAAAGACTGTCTGATAAGATTATTTAATTTATTTTTGTTTTTCCCAAAAAGCTGGATAGAAACTCATGTAGCTCTCACTTGGGTTCTTGAAGAAAAATTAAATTGCAAAAGATGAAATACTGCCATTTGCGACAACATAGATGGACCTTGAGAATATTATGCTAAGAGAAATAAGTGAGTCAGAAAAAAAGCTAAGAATGTATGATTTCACTCACATGCATGATATAAAACTGAAACTCACAGACAGAGAGACAACAGTATGGTGGCCACCAGACGGAAAGGGGTGGAGGGTGGTAGAGGGTAAACAGGGTCAAGTGTATGGTGACAGAAAATGATCTGACTTTGGATGGTGGGTATACAATGCAATAAACAGATTACACGTCATAGAATTGTACACTTTAAACCTCTATGACCCTATTAACCAACATCAACCCCCAAATTTTAATTTTCTTTTAAAAAAGTGAGGCTTTTTTAAATTAGCCTTCTGCACTGCCCCAAGGTCAGAGAAGGCTCTCTGGGTGCTCTGCAAGACTGCAGAAACTGGACTGCCAAGCCTGAGGCTACGTTTCAGCAAAAATAAATATCAGGTTACAACACTGTTTTTACAGCTGACTGAGGCTTTGGTGTGCTGGATATTTCCTTCTACAACTGCAAATAAAGAGAGAAGTTGCTGGCAGGGCAGAGTGCCATGTTTGCATCATTTCTTTATGAGCCATTTTCTCCCTTCAAGGAGTAGGTTCCCAAAGGAATTTTCCCTCAGCAAAGATCTGGTGCTTCTGCAGTGTTCAGCATGTGTGACTGTTTTGAAGGCTGTTAAAAATGAAGACAGATAGTAGGGCCCGTTCTCTTGGTACCTTTCATTCCTTCCTCCTACCTTTCCACCCCACCTCCATCTCCCACACTTGGCGCCCTTGTACTACAAAATTGTGAAAGACTGAAAGCACAGCATGCTTTCCAATTCTGATTTTCTAACCTGAAACTAGTGAGCCATAAAACCCTCTGTGCTAAAAGCTGCCTGAAGCAAATCTAAATCTTCTGACTTTAAATAGCAACACATCTTTTACCAGTTTAGTTACTTTGAGGTACATTTTCATGCCCATGTATACTTGTTGAAATGAAATGTATTTTATCTTTTTATTTCTTTTTTTTTCTTCTGGGGAGATAGCAATTTTGAGAGATGCACTTGCTTTCTACCTCTTAAATTAAAGAATCAATCTGAATGCCCAGAGTAAGGTATTAAGCTACCCAACTGTGAGTTTTCTGTATAGATTAATTAGACCTGATCCTACATGGGAAACTGAGAACATATAGGAAGTGGAATTTCCTAACTGAACCTGCCTTTTAGTATACCAGTGGTGCCAAAGTCTGTCTTAAATCCCCCTCCCCCGACTCTCCCAACCCCCCCCCAACCCTCGCCCCCACCAAAACAAACCTTAAGAAGAGGTTTTGCCAGCAGTAGTTTATCTGGAAGGTAATTACAGGAAACACTGGTAGGGGAATGAGGAAGTCAGATGGGAGAGAAGACAGCCAACAAAGCATGTCTGACTGAGAAGTTGCCACTGTGGGCAACTGGTGCTTGATGCTGCTGGGGCCTCTGGGAGTCACTGTAGAATGTGCACAGAGATGTGCTGCCTCGGGGCTGGGAATGCTTGGGCATTTACCAACCAACACTTGCTGGTCATCGCTTGACATTCCTGTCCAGAGATGTCATTTTTTTCCCAATTTCTCTAGTGGTGCAATGCAATTCTAACTGAAATCCCAGTAACTATTTTGTCGATGTCAATGAAGTGGTTCTAGTGTGTATACCAAAAGCGAAAGACATAGAGTAACTCACACAATACTGAAAAGAAGTACAGAGTTGGAAAATTTAAAGTACCCAGTTTCAGGATTTACTGCAGAACTGCAATAATCAAAATAGCATGATGCTAGCAAAAAAAAAAAATGGCACATAGATTAATAGAATGGAAAACAAAGAGTCCAGAAACAGATCCATAAAAATATTACTCAATTTATTTTTGACCAGAGCTGAAAGACAATTCAATGGAGAAAGGACAGTTTTTTTCAAGAAATGGTGCTGGAACCTAGATCATACCTTTTCACAAAAATTACCTCATGCACTTCACAAAAATTAACTCAGAATGTGTCATAGATCTAAATGTAAAGTGCAAAACCATAAACTTTAGAAGAAAATATAGAAAGAAATCTGTATGACTTTGGGTTGAGAGATGAGTTTCTAGATGCAATACTGAAAGCACAGTCAAGGAAAGGAAACATTGATATGTTGGATGTTACTAAAATTGAAAACTTCTGCCTGCTAAAGATGCTTTTAATAAAATGAAAGACAGAATGGGAGAAAATTATTGCAAAATACATATCTGAGAAAAGACTTGTATCCAAAATATACAAAAAAATCTTAAACCCAACAATAAGAAAAATTACAGCTAAAAATATAAAGATTGCCAAAGTTGATTTTAAAAAGTACAGTTAGACCCCTGCTAGATAACTTAGTTGGTTGGAGCTTTGTCCTATCCACCAAGAAGTTTGCAGATTTGATTACTTGTCAAGGCGCATGACTAGGTTGTGGGTTCAATTCCCTGTCAAGGTGTTTCTGGAAGGCAGCTGATCCGTGTTTCTTAAATTCATCTCTCTCTCTCTCTCTCTCTCTCTCTCTCTCTCTCTCTCCCTCCCTCCCTCTCTCTCTCTTTCTCTCATTTCCTGTCTCTCTAAAATCAATTTAAAAATTCTCAGGTGAAAATTCTTTTAAAAAGCTGCAGGTAGAGTATGATCTGATTTTGTAAATAATAATCACAGTAAATAAACAGAAAAAAAACAATTTCCAGTAGTCTATTTTCCCTTTTTTCAAAAGAAATTTTTAACCATAAACCTTTCCCTTCTGAGCTCTGTTTTTTAAAATTTGAGCAAAAGGGGTTATCCTACAGGAGAAGGAATTGCAGGAGAGATTGACAGTCAAATAAAGCTTGTGTTCTTTAAACAGGAGGTGGTGAACAGTGAACAGGAGGACCCATGCCTCACAGTAAGTACCCTTAGGCAGTGTAAGACCTCAGAGGGAAGTTCAAACTAACAGTGAGCCTCCCATCCAGGGCAGGACTCTCTATGCTCCTCTGGGCCCTGAAGGAAGTGCCTGCTCCCTGAACTGCGGGAGACTAGACAGTGATGAAGGCTGTCCCGCTGGGTTGAAGATCAAAGGTTTCCTCCACTTTCCTAGCAGTGCGTAAGTCTCCCATTTTTCTCTTTGATCCTAAGGAAGATCAGGACCTCCAACACTTACAAGGATCTCCTGGCAATCTGGCAGGATGAAAGTCAGAGAAAGATAATTTTATTTGAAGAAAATATAGAAGTATGACATTTCCTATAAATTGAGTTTATGTGTGTGAAGTCATGCATGCTTGATACATGTGAATGGGAAAACAAATGTAAGGGTATATGCCAAACACGATTATAGGTGGTGACCTCTGAGTATGGGATTCTGGTTTCTATTTTCTCTTTATTTAGCTCTGCTCTTAGATTTCAATAGAATGAGAATGAATTACCTATGGAAAAATAGGGAGGGGAAGGCTGGGCAATGAGATATATAGGTGTGGGTTTTAGACCCACGCAGACCTGGGTTTGAATAACCAGTGCTTCCACTCGTTGTCTGTGTCCTTCTGAGAAGGTTGTTTTCCATTTCTTAGCCTTGTGTCTTCATCTATAAGGATGTTATCAACCTCATAGAGGTATCAAAGAAATCATAATTAACTTACATAGAGAGTGCAGAATAGTTTCCCACATAACTACACACATAAATACTTATGATAATAGTACACTTTAGACTGGTAAAATTTATAATATGTAAATTCAATATAGTTGTCAAAAAACACAAAAATAATTGTGTTGCTTTTGTATGAATATTTAGATAACTATGGAAATAGCTAACCTGGACACCCTGAAGAATATTTATAAGGTTGGCATCTGTTCATCATTTATATCTTTAAAGACAAAAATAAAAGCCTTGCTTTCTTCAAGCTTACTATATAATGCTAACTCTGAAACTCCAAAAAGTTCTACACTCTAACAACTCTTTCTTCCAGGAATGATTTTTTTTAAGATTTCATGTATTTATTTATTTTTACCTTTAGAGAGAGAAGGGAAGGAGAAAGAGGAGAAAAACATTGATATATGGTTGCCTCTCATGTGTCCCCTACTGGGGACCTGGCCCACACCCCAGACATGTGCCCTGACTGGGAATGGGACTAGTGACCCTTTGGTTCACAGGCTGGTGCTCAATGCACTGAGCCACACCAGCCAGAGTCTTAAGAATGACTTTTAAAAAATCTACAGTACAGGTTATCAATTAGAGGCATTGACTGTGTTCCTTGATGGATTGGTCAGACATCACTTAATCCCTGGAAACCTGACATTCTTCCACTACTAGAATGAAAAGAATAGACTTTGTCTTGGTAGGAATTATGTCCCCTTGAATTGAAATTTTAACCCCCAGCGCCTCAGAATGTGACTGTACTTGGAGATATGATCTTTTAAATGTAATTAAATTAAAATGAAACCATTAAAGTGTGCCCTTAGTCCAATGTGACTGATGTCTTTGTAAGAAGAAGCAATGAGGCCACAAACGTGCACAGAGAGAAGACCACGTAAATAGACAAGGAGAAGATGGCCCACTGCAAACTCAGGAGAGAGGTCTCAGAAAAACCAGCACGACCAGCACCTGGATCTCAGACTTCTAGCTGCCCCCAATTAGGAGGAAACAAATTTCTGTTGTTTAAGTCATCCAATCTGGGGTACTTTGGTATAGCAGCCCTAGCAAACCAACACACTCCTTTCATCTGCCTGAATTTTGGAACTGTGGGGAGGAATCTGGTTGACATTTAGAAAAAGCTTAGAAATTCCTTTTTATAAGTTTCATAAAATCATTATCATTTATGATTTATCTACTTAAAACTATGATGTGGCAGCTATTTATATTCCAAGGTACATAACAAAGACAATTATTGTTTAATTTGCAATAAAGTGTGGCATGGAGGAACATTTCAAATTACAAGTTTTTGTGAAAGTCTTCTCCATTCCCTCCAATGGGCAAAGAACACAGTACTTGCTTCCTTTATCAGGACACCATGCTGACAGGGGTAGTGGAAGGACAGAAGACCTGAAGAAGTTGAGAAGACTTTTTGTAAAAACAAAAAGAGAAATGATAAGGGAAGTAAGGAGAAGAGCTAGCACAACTAAAGACATCTGAAGCACAAGTAAAAGAGAGGAGATTCCAGAACAGCATTAGGAGTGGAAGTTTGGGGTGGAAAGACGGGTGTGTGAGAGGGCTGCTGGGAAGGGTTGCTGGGTGGAATGCAATGGAGTGTCTCCCAATTCTTCCACAAAAAATTGTACTAATGCTTACACTTTATTTTCCAAGGTTTTTGATTCAAGGCTTCAAGATTCCTGATGTTCCAAAAGGTCGAAAAGCTTGTGAAATGAAAACAGGGTAGCTTAAAAGACAGCTCAGTCTATTTAGTATGTTTCTCTTAAAATTTTCTGCAATATGAAACACAAATGTACTGTAAAGACAATGATTAAGCAAAGGGTATTCTGTAAAGTTTACTTTTCCCTTCCATTTGATTTCCCCAGCTTACAAATGTCTGCTGTTATTCAGTCCATCTGTTGTCTATTTCGATTGCTTTTGGCAAACAGTTGCAGGAAGCAAACACTATTGCCTTTTCTGTTTTATATAACCTTAAAAACACAAAAATAATATTAGGTTTTCTTCTGAAGGAAAAAATTGCCAACCGTCTGGAACACACCAAAAATATTACTAATATTTCTGTGGGCATTGTGTAGCATAACCCTCCAGGTTATCTGATTCTATGAGGTTTTTATACCTTTTATTGTATTAATGCTTTACATAAATCTGTAGGTTGTAGATAATTAAAAGAGATGCAAATGATTGCAAATGATTTGAGGAAGGTTTGATTAAACCCTCCCTCTCTGTTAAAGAAGACATTTTAGCACCCGCTAAACAAATTCAAATGTATTGCAACATTCCAGAGAGCCTACATACGTGTACTGTCTTTGGATTTTCCTTTCAACAGGTCATAACATCTTACCGGTTACCTCATTAATTAATGAGTTAAACAAAATATTTGATAGGTGCCCATTTTATATATGCATGCGAGTCATGAGCTTACCTATTCTAAAAACTTACCCATCAGTACTTTCATATAATTTACTGCTTCTAAGAGCCCAGCTGAATATTAGTCTTACCTGAGCTTCATCTGGACACATAAAGTGAGTTACTCTGTTGGACTGAGGAACAGCAGGGGATGACTAGGGGAATAGCATAGCCGAAATGACCTATCTATACCTCAGTTAAGAATCTCAACTGCATACAACTCCTGGGAGCCCGGGGAACCGAGCTGTAATCTGCATGACACTTTTATCTGACATTCAGTTTGACTTTCAAGTATCATGGCATAGAAAAAAAAACATGAATTCAAAATGAAACACTGTTTTTCAGCTCAGCACCTCACCATCTAGTCTAATGTGAAAGAAAATCCATTTCATTTTGCCATTGCCTGCTGATTGGCATGAACTCAGCTGACCTTCAAAGGCTTAGCCTCACCTCAGAACAGGAAAAGTCACTGCAGTGAACCAAAGAGGGAAACTGGAGTGGGAATTCGCAAATTCCCCTAAGGGTATTTGCAGTGGGGGTTGGGGGGGCAGTGTGTATTTAATGAATGATTATGGCTTACACTGAAAAGTTATTTTAACCGTGTTGCATCTTTACGTATGAAAGTAAAGGTAATATCAGAGAAGTACGCTGACAACTTACAGTAGCAAAATTACCTGCCATCTTGAGATAAATGTTGCCAGAAAGTAGAAAATGATGCAAGAGGTTTACTCTGTGCACATTATCCTATCAGAATTTGGAACATATGCCATATGCTTTGATAAGAGAGGACAAAAAAGATTTTCTTTCCATTTTTCTAGGTTCTTTACTGGGACCTCTGTAACAAAAGACAGATTAACAGGAGAAAGAAGTTTGTTAACATGTATATCTCCTTTACACACGAGAGAAAGTCAGGGATTAGTAACTCAAAAAGGTGGCTAGATCTTGGGCCTAAATACCAGCTTCAGCTAAAACAAAGGAAGAAGGGTGTGAGGCAGATAAAGGCGGTATGGGGCTAATGGGGGAGTCGTGTAAAGGTGACCAAGGGAAGTTTGTAAAGAAAAAAAGGTTTGTTGTGCAGACTTAAGTCTGTGCCTTCTCTACTGATAAGACTTCATAGTGATTTAGTCACCCTTCTCTATCTGGTACAGAGAGGGAAACACCTTTATAAATGCAGATTTTTATTCATAAATGTAAATTTCCCATAGGAAAGGTCAATTTATATTCTGTTTTTAGAATTTCCCCTGTGTCTGCTATTTCTCAAAATAATTAGCTCTGTATAATGGTTATGCTAAGGAGGCATATATTGGAGTGGCGTATTCTGGTCTCCTACACTTTCTAGTTGCCAAACTTCAAGCCACATCCTGGTATTTGGTTTAAATGTCTGCTCTGTCCAAGGCACCCGTTTCTTCTTTATTATATTCACATGGGTTTTGCTTGTCTTCGGGTATAGATTAGATAACTTTAGAGTCTTGAACTGGATTTTGAAGTCAAAGTGGACACTTTCTCCTACCCTTCCTGTTTACAAATATGAAGGACAGGAACATAGGATTTAATATAGGTAAATATCTTAACAGCACAATATCTAGGATAATTTTCAAAGTGTTTAACACACTACAATTCTCATGTAAGATTGTAATGAGCAGAAATCAAAGTTTTATTAAACACCTTAATGAGGGAAGCAGCAGAGTGACAAAGTTGGTTCAAAACAAGACTCAAGGAACTGATGATTATAGTCAATAAATAAAGGAAGAATGCTGCAATAAATCACAAAGTTAGATGCAAAATTGGTTATTTTCCTACCAACAATAAGACCATAACCTTTGGGCCTAAGTTATCTACATAAGAAAAATCATTTGTGTTACTTCCAGGCAATTAATTTTCATTGCTTTTGGACAAAAATTGTTCATATAATATTGGAAAAAGTCATTTCTATCTTATTGTTTCCGGAAAGGGACTGGGCTTGGAGTGATGTGCCTCAGGCCAGCCTGCAGTGGGCAGGCTCTTGACTTCATTCAGGGAAGATTTCATTACAGGAGTGCAGGTGATTTTGAGAGCACATTGATTAAAGCTGGGGACAGTGAAACCAGGAATGACTTAGGCGAAGGAAGCAAGAGGAGAGGGACTAAGGGAGCTGCTTTGGTTCACTGGAAAGTCCAAAGATAGAAGAAGCAACAGGAGAGCCCAAGCAGGGTTGCTTTGGCTCTCTAGAAATGTTATAGGAAAGAAATTACCCTTGGTAGGGCTGCTTTAGCTCACTGGCAAGTCAGAGAAAAGGAGGCCTTGGAGACAGGTTTAGGGGGTCAGCCCTAGACCAGCTCCCATGTTGCTCCCCTGGTTGCAAGTCTCTTGGGGGCCCTTAGGGTTTAGGAGGTGCATGCCTAAGAGGGAGGAAAGGTGTGGGGGTGCTGCTGATTGGGAGAGTGTGCCCTGGGTCCTTTGTCTTGAGGATTGTAATGGCTTCGAGTTTAGGGGTGGCCTTAGAGAAAGATCCCAATAAAATTATCATTAGCCTTGGCTGCTGTAGCCCAGTGGATTGAGTGGTGGCCTACAAACTGAGGGGTTGCCATTTCAATTCCTGGTCAGGGCACAGGCCTGGGTTTCAGGCTGGTGCCCAATTGAGGGTATGCGAGAGGACTAGGCAACCAATTAGTGTGTCTCCCCCTCTCTTTCTCCCTACCTTCCTCTTTCTTTATAAATAAATAAAATCTCTAAAAAATAAAATAATATATTCATCAGCTTTATGCTGATGGCCAAAACTTCTTCATTTCCCCTGGGTGTGGTTAGCACAAATGACACCAATTGAATTTCTGCACTTTATCTCCCTGAGTAGGGTGATTTAAGCTATTTACCCTTTGGTTGGTGAGAAGTATAATCTATTTACTCTTAAGTGTCCTTGGTTAGGAGAGATAGGAGTCTGCAATTTACTAGATGGCTGGAAATGGATTAGCCATTTAAGTATCTGTCTCAGTTTTCCTATTCCACTTGTCCTGGCTTGCTAACTTGTCTTATTACCAGTTTCCAATAAAGGAGCATTCCAATAAAAGAGACTTTACAGAGTTGTAAATTGCCTGAGCCCTAATGAGTAGTGTGGGGACTGAAAAAATATTAACACTTTTTCCTCCTACCTTCTAAGTTCCTCTTTCTGGGCTAATAGCCAAATTAACAGAAACAGAATAACAGGAGAATATCAAAGTTTAATACATACATGTAGGGAATTCACATAGACACGATAAAGCCATGAAAATCCCAAAGACAGTGAGGCAACATTAAGTATATAAGACATTTCGTGAAACTGGGAAAGTTGGCCGTGGAGCTGCCTGTCACTACCAGAACCAATAAGTAGAGACAAGGATTGAATGTTTATGGTGCTTTATTCAGATGCCAGTGATTTGAGAAGATGGCAGGTTATGTATTCTCAAAAACCATCTTAACATCTCATCTCAAGCTGACCTTTTTACAAGGATCAAAAAGAGTATATAAGGGGTTTGGAAAAATAGGTTAATTAGAGTTGCAGTCTGGTGGCAATTTTCCTAGTACTTTTTTATTTGTTCATCAAAATTTCTTTATCTGCAACACAGACATTCCCTCCCTGGAGCACAGTGGCTCAGATACCATCCCTGCTGTCATTAGCAGATCCCTGGGTCACAAAGGTTGAATTGCTTATTGACCTCTGGTCATGCATTCCAGTTCCTGGAATGACAGCTTTCCACTTGCATTAATCACTTAAACCTATCAACTATGACTAAAGCTAAAATCTTTAACTTTTGAGTCCCCTATCATTCAGACAAAGGAGAAAAGGGGAGGGAATGGGGATTAGATTTCAGAAGTACAAATGGGTAATTTACAAGTAGTTGAGAAATCCCTGAACACACCTGGAAGGAAAGTTCTTGGGAGGTGACTCAGAAATAATGAGAACAGGGGTATCTAGCTAATTGGCACCTGCCTGAAGCTCTCTTGTTTACTATATTTGATTTAAATTAGGCTAAAGCAACATCCTAAACTCTCCTTCCTGAAGGAGGTTTTGCTGTCTAAATCTTGGATAGGAAAAGGGTCAAATGTTCTTTCTGAGTCTTTTGGTTTGTAATAAAGAGCTTAAAATCAATATCTCTAAAAGCACCTTCAAGGTGGCATAATTTTGGTCCCTTCAATAGTAAGCGGTAAATCAGATAAACGTTCATATGATGTGACTCTAGGGCAAGGGTCAGCAAACTATAACAGGCCTAACTCACCACCTCTTTTTGTAAATAATTTATTGGAACACCACCAAAGCCATTTGCTCATGTATTCTAGATGGCTGCTTTTTCTGCAGAGTTGAATCATTGCAACGGAGACTGGATTGTCCACACAATCTCAAATAATCACTCTCTAGCCCTTTATAGAAAAGAAAAAAACAGAGGTTTGCCAACCTCTGACTTAGGAACAGGAAATTGAAATGAAGGTGATGCAATCTTTTTTCCCCTTCTTTCAAGTTTTGGATAATATTTTTCCTTTGCAATAATCTTCATAAAAAAAGCAGGAGAATGAAATAAAATTTTCTTCAGGGAAAAGGCACATTAGAATTTAAATAATGACTGAATAGAAAATGCATACATAACTGAATATTATGTGCATTGCATTCTGCATGGGTTAGTCAGCTTGATAGCATAATAGATTCTCAGAATCTCCTTCAGAATTGTTGTGTTGACATAAGAAATGTCCAGACCTATAAGAATGTTTATGAGTTTATTTGAGCCAAACTGATGACAATGCCAGGAGCAAAATTTCAACAGACTGAGAAAATGTTCCAGAAAATGGCTGTTTTGCACCTTGTTTTAAACATTACAATCAAAGGAGGAGATGTAAGATGGCTTACATGGAATTCTTTGTGATAGATTAAGAATATGGAAGAAAGAAAAATGAGGAAATTCTATGGGATTGAATAAAATGTAAAGCAAAATAGACACATACTTCTTGTACATTTGTGGCTATAGAATAGTTAGCAGTCGACAATTAACACAGTAACAGTAACAGTTGAGGTTTCTGTGGTCTCATGCCCTTGCGCAGTGGTTGTGCTCTGAGGGATCTGGAAAAATTCCAAAAGTCTGTTATCTTAGATGCCAAAAGACAGGCTCAATTAAAATAAAGATTGACCATTTTTAAGGGAGATACTGGACTGGAACACAACCACCTGCCATGACTTGCTTTTAATGAGAAAATTTTCTTTTCAGACCATCTTATGTGGTTACTTTAGTTCTCTGAGTTTGTAAGACCACCAGGCAGGCCTTCCCTGAGCTTGTCAGGTTTAGTATGTGGTCCTGTAACAGGCAGCTGAATGAGCATGAGCAGAACAAAGACAGTGGGCCAGAAAGGAAAGGTCACTGGAAAGGAAAGCCCCAGGCGCCTAGCAATGAACAATGAGAGTGTGGGACCTCACACCCAGGATGACCTTTGCTTCCCTAGAATATCACTAGTCATGCAGTTTAGACCCTCTGACTTTCCATATCCCTGGTTACGTTGTTCAGACTCTTCCCTGATCTTTTCTCCCCTAGAGTGTTCTTAGTCATGTGGTAGACCCCCTTACAAGAGGAACAAGAGGGCCAGAGAATGAACTCATTAGACTTCCATACCTACCCTTGCACAACCATTCCCTCAAGCATTAAGCCCTCAGGACAATGAGGTTCTGACTCACATCAAATAATATTAGGAACAAAGCCTTGGGTCTGTTGACCAGAATACAGAGTTTTGGTCAAACTACAGATAACACCTAGTCCTTAGTTGTGTTTTAGCTCCAGGCCCAGAAAAGCAGCAAAACCAGATAATACAACACCATGGCTGACACCAGGACCAGCTGCATTAACTAATGACCCCCTGTCCTGGCACCAGCCAATCAGTGGAGACCAGGACCCTAAAAGGACACACCTAGAAAGCTGATGAATATTCTATTGAGATCCTCCCCTGGGACCTCCCATAAAACCCCTGACCTTAAAAGTCCTTAGGACAGAAGACCCAGGGCAGCTCTCTCTGAAGCATTCATAACTATTTGCCTCACCTTCCTTCAGGCACATATATCCTCACTTTCTTTCCCCTAAGTTACAAGGGCCTCTCTCTTTCCTCTGTAACTTGTTTCCCAAGTGCACACAGCTCAGGTGGCTCACTTATTTCATGGCTCACTTTTTCTATCTATGTGACTTTCTAAATAAAATTTGCTTGTATTTCAGTCCTGACTCTGAATTCTTTCTTAGCCAGAACTCATGTACTGAGGTTGCTGAATGGAGGTCCAAATGCAACCAAAAAGTTCAGGTTCTTGTCTCCTGGTATAAAAGAATTTAGACCAGGGACACTGAAAAAAGCAAAGGCAGATTTATTGAGGCTCTGCAGAGGGTGAGAACACAGAGATAGGATCCTGAGTTTTGTGTCCAGAATGCCAGGCTTAGGGCCTTTTATTCCTTGAGAACATGGACATTGTTGAGGTTAACCAGTCAGGGTGTAAGCTCTTCCCTTTCTGGAACACTGATATCCTGGTACATGTTAACCAATGAGGGATTCTGGAATTTTGCAGCACTTATAATGGGATGCAGAAAGGGACATGGCTTGGCTTTTGATCTGAAAAACAAACATAAAAGGAGTCAGGTTAGTTCTGGACCATTGTTTTATAGCCACATATTGATAACTGCCATAGTTCTGGCAGGGCTTAACTCGATGGAGCAATTTGTTCCAGCAGGGCTTGATTCAATGGAGCAATTTTGGGAAACATTTTTTTCTACCTGTTTCACAATTGCCATTGACACCTGTTTTTGTTGCACCGCTAACAGCCTTCTTATCATCCACAGATACATATATTGAAAACCAAGAATTATCAAGTTCTTTATTTCTAAGAAGAAAGCTCATGGCCTATTTAACTCCTCGGCATTCCAAATCATTCATTTTCTTTGAATTAAAAAGTATCAACTCAGATTTTTGCATGAAGCCCATCCATATTCTGGTATTTCTTTTCAAGAATTTGCTGTGTGGCCCACATCGGGGGATTGCACTTTAAGAAAAAGTAGCTCCTGACTTTACCTTGATAACCTTGTATACAAAATAGAGGAATAAACACACACAACTAATTATTGTTTGGGAATACTATTGGATCCAGAGTTTCAGATATCAGTCTAGACTAATACAGTTTATGTTGCCTCTTTAGAGGTCATTCCTCCTACAATTACAATGACAGATATTTGGGAGATTTTGTACACTCCCTGGTTCCCATCTGCAAAGCAGGTATAGGCAAAATGCCATCCTAAACCCAATTCAAAGAACTAAATATTAACAAGATTTATCTGGGTTTCAGGGCTTAGTTTCCGCAAGTACTCAGAATTTGTTAAAATAGTAGGATATTTAAGTACCAATTGGTAATGAGCCATGGCTATGAGCCCTTTAGATAATTTCTAAGTTATCCCAGTTATCCTAGCCTCTCCCACCTTGAAGCCCCAGAAACAACTACTGAAGGGTTAACCCTGGCACAAAATGGGACCTTGTATTCAGTCAAGATTTTATGAGGATTGACTGGTGTTTAAACCATATTGTATACTAAATATTTTACATTGTACTGCTTGTGTTATACAAAAATATTCATAGTCCCTTTCACTTAAGTCCCTCAGTCATCAGCCATATTACAAAATTAATGCAAATCTCTTTTAAGAGCAGCAGGGGGAAATTGCAAGGAAAAACAAGAGGAACAAGCCTAGAATAACACATCTTAACTCTACATTCAATGCTACCTGAATTAGAATAGCTTGAGAAAGCTGTTCTAACAGGTGCTGCAGACATAATCAAGAGAAGACTGAGTATTGAAGGACTGTGCAGTGTAGTCTAAAACTGGAGCATTTATACAACAACTGACAGAAAAGATTTCTGTCTGGGAAAAAATAACAATAGAAAACAAAACAAGGGAGCTTTGGAAAAAACCTCTGATGTTATACTTCTGCTCAATATAGATTATGTGCCCAGAAAAACTCGCCCATTTGATTTTCAGCTTTGCCCAGTGGTTTAATGCTAGAGTTGCACATGCCGAAGACCAGATGCTGTGTGCTCCTGTGTCTTTTAATAGTTCGGTACACACCAGCCCAGCTTAATAGCCAACCTCTGCACCTCTTTCACCAAGGGCTTCACTGCTCTTTGGAGGCCCCTGGGAGTTGGTGTATAAATGTCCTCGTTTCTTGGCTCTCAAGTAGGATAAGCCTGAAGTATTCTACATCAGCTTTTTGAGTTTTCCCAGCAGAATGAAGCTCCAGGCATTTATAGCAGGTGCTGGCCAGTAAGAAACCTATCACTGGCTCCTTTCTCTTCCCTGTCTCATAAAATACTCAACTGTGTTTCCTTCAACCCCTAAATAATCTCAAAACCATCACTTTCCATATTATTCTCAAATCCTGTCTCAGGACCTATTTTCTAGGAGAACTCAAAATAAAACATAGTAAGTGCTCAAGAAATAGTCATTCACTCATTCAAGCCTTTCAAGTATTTTGACTTTTTGGAATTTAATGAGGTTTTTTATTGTGCCCTACATTTTTTTAATGTGATCAATTTTTATGAATATTTCACTGACAGAAAGAATGCATATGCGCTATTTTAGGGTATGGTTTGATATATATATATATTTGAAGTTATCCTTTCCACTTAGGCTTTCCACTTATCCTTGTATTTTTCATCCACGCAAACCATTTCAGACCAAAGACATAATTTGCAGCCCTCTACTGCCAGAGTGTTTCTATTTCTTTTTATTTTCTACATTTTCTGCTTTATGATTTTTTTTGCTTTGTTATTTGATACTTAGATATTCATAACATATATTTTTATATGCATTTCATCCTTCAAAATTATAAAAATGCCCATTGTTCTAATTGCTTTTTGGGCTCAATTACACCTTTACTGATATAATCATAATTCCTGGTTTTTTTGTAAATAAGCCTTTTCCTAATAGTTTGCTGTCCCTATTTTTCACAATCCTGAATCATTTTGGTGTGTCTCATATATAACATAGAATTTGTATTTGCTTTATAATTCAATCTTTCACATGTAGGTTAAACCCATTCATATTCACCGAGACGGCATATACATTTGGTTTTGATTCTGTCATATTGTCTCACATTTCCTGTTTTATGTATTTTAAAAACTTTCTTTATGTAGTCTATTTCCTTTGGTTTGCTCTCTATGTAGCTCTGAGTTATAGAAAGTTCTGCAATTCTGTCCCAATGATTAGACTTACTAATTCATTTAATCAGAGCATAAGTCTTATGCTACAAGAAATAATAAAAATAGTGTTTTCTCTTTCTTCCCCATTCCATTTCTCTCCTTTACCACCCAATTTAAATCAATGATACTACCTTTCTATTATTAGAAAATGTGTTTGTCTATTACTTGATTAGCCAGCTTTTAATGATATCATTTAAATCAGAGTTATTATAGATGAGACAATCAGCATATCTATTCACACTTTTATCTTCTTCACTCTAATTTTTATAAGTTATAACATTTCTGTTTGCCCATAGTCACTTTAGGGTGAGCCTATCACTTTCAGTAAGTATATGGCAGTGCTTTCTGAGATCCATTTTTCTCTGTATTCTTTAACTAATCTCTTGCTTTTTTCTTTCTCTTTTTTCAGCTGCTGCTCCCTCTCTGTTGCTTTATTTATTTTACAATCTATGAGTCATAGTCTCTTACTGTTACAGAATAGACCCAAGGAGAGGTACAATATACTATTACGGAAAGGACCCCCCACTAGGTTCACTATGCCTGCTGCCAGAGGAAAGATGTCTCTCAATGCCAGAGATTTGTAAAAAGGAAAGGAATGTTTATTTAAAGCTATACAGACTTAAAGTAGTGACCCCAATGTCTTCATTAAAATATTAAAGTCTTTTAGGATAACCACAGATGCACACAGTCCTTCCTTCTCCCTCTGCCCTAGTCTGGGGTACTATATCTCAGGGAAAGGAATAGAAGTCCATAATTCAGGCTCCTGGCACCATCAGCTGTGTCTCCACCACAATCTCCAGTTAATCCAAAGCCATGTGGCACCTCATGGCCCACCAGCAAGAGTCCTTTCACCCCTTTTCTTCCAGGCCACATCTCTCCTGCTTAAGCCATGTGGCAAAAAGGAGCACCCCAAAGCCATGAGGTCCCCACTCTGCCAAAGACACATGGCTGTCGAGTCTGGGTTTAAATCCCAGAGCCAGTCTTCCTCTGCAGCCCTATTTCTGACTCCTCCTACTGACTCCTCCCACACCAGTATTCCTGTATCCTTCCACCTCTACCGGGCTACCACAGTGAGTCTGGGCAGGCATGGCCCCATAGCATGGAGCCAATCATCTCCAAGCTCTTAAGCAGGCACCGTAACCAGAGGGAAATTGCCTCCCAGTTACATCTTGGGTGGAAGTCACTTCCAACCCCCCCCCCCCCAAAGCATGGCCATAGCTATTTAACGTATCTATGAAACCAGTTAAAGGTTATAGATGTGTTAAATGACCATGCCAGAGATTAGCTGCAAAGCTGTTACAGTACAAAATAACGCTCAATGGCCCTGCTCCATGTGTCCCTTCCCTCAACTCAAACCTGTAGTGGGGGAGGGGTGAGGACATCCTCTATATTTTTCTAATATTTCCTGGACACCTTGAGTTCTGTACCCCATTCCAAATTCCTATCTGGGGCCCCCTCTTGACTGCACCCTGTTATATTACTTTCACAAGAGATGGACTCTATGGGGCTGCTTTTTCATTCTCCTTGTAGATTTGTACAGTTTTCAGGAATTGAAAAAGGAAGATGCTTTCTTATGCAGACTTGTTCATACTAGAAGTCCCTGGGTCTGTGTTTTCATTGTTGTTTTTTTCCCCTGATCCTGTAGCCCTTACTCATGCACATTTAGAATTAAGCCTTGTAAAAAACAAAAGGAATGATTCTAATCATAAGAATTGTAGGTGTCTTAACAAAACAATAAAGGAATTATTGGTGGGGCGACCTTTTCTTGTACCTCTTGAGGTACAAAAGTAGATGTTGCTCTACTCTGGCTATACAGTTATCTAGGTCTAGGCCATTTCTCACTGTTCTATATCTGGTATGTAGGGGCTAAAAAAATATTACTACTTTTCTTCCCATCTTCTAAATTCTTCTAGGCTGGGCTAATGACCAAATTAACAAAGACAGATTACCAAGAGAAAAATCTGTACAACCACATCTGTGCATGGGAAATTCACATAGGCATGATAATTCCATGAAAATAGCAAAGACAGGGAGGCAACATTGGGTGTGTAAGACAGTTTTTGAACCAAGGAGACAAGTAGGTGAAGGGGCAGGATATTGGATTTCAGAGGTAAGAATAGGCAATTGTAGGCAGTTAGGAAGTGCTGAACACACATAGAAGGAAAGCTCTCTCGAGGTGACAGAAACAATGGGACACAGGGGGCAACTAGCTAACAGGTCCCTGCCTAAGAATCCTCTTATTTACCATACTTAATTCAAATTAGGCTGAAGTGAAGATCCTAAAATCTCCTTTAAGGATATAGGTTTCTCTGTGTGAACTGCATGGGTAGGAAAGGGAGGGAGAACTAAAGGTTCTTTCTGAGTCTCTTGTTTTCAAAAAAGCACTTGAAATCAATATGCCAAAAAACAGCTTCAAGGTGGCCAAATTTTGATTCCTTCAAGTAATAACCATTTTCCTTTCAGCTCAATTTTACAAGTCTGATGTCCCAGAATTAGAGATAATTAGCAATAAGAGTTATACTGAAGTTTATGTTCTTGAAGGAATTTCTGCCATCATTATTTTTTTTCTTGAAAGAAAAATGTCTTGTGCCTAGTCTTAATTATGCAAAGATTTTTAAAATTTGGACATAATTGTAACTGTCAAGGTAAAGATGACAGTCAGTAATCATTTTCATTTTGATTACTTCTGGAAAGTTAATAAGATTGTAAAGCATTGCTTGTCTATAAAATTAAAGAACTGAGGAGGACACAACCTATTGGTCAGGTTACTTTTACTCACTACTTATTTCCTCCTCCTTTCCTCCTCCTCCCTTTGTCCAATTCCTATAAAATTGTAACAGGTGTCTGATGGCAGTTGATTAGTAAGAAAATCCAAGTCACTGTCTACTACAGGCCAGAGAGTATGACTTTCAGCGTAGTCTTAATGATCAACGACTGCAAAAGAAAAGGCTTTTCATGACTTGATGTTCACAGGGAGAATACTGTGAACATCTGGTACAATCCAGTGAAACAGAATAAAAAAGGTAAAAAGTAGCTCATGTATTGAATCCTCGCTCCACCACTTATGGGCCCTCAGGTACCCATCTAAAAAGATAAAGAAAATTATACCTGCTTAATATAATTAATGTGAAGACTGAATAAGATCATGTACATAATGTCAACATAAGAAATATTCAAACCTGTAGAGAATTTTTGTGAGTTTTTTTGAGCTAAAGTGACAGCAATTACTGGGAAGCAAAATCTCAATGGATTGAGAAAATGCTCCAGAAAACGGTGGTTTTACACTTTACTTTATACATTACAATCCAAAGAGAAGGTGTGAGTTACACAAAATTCATTGGCGGTAAATTAGGAAGATAGGTGAAAGCAAAGCCAGGAAAACTTTAGGATTAGATAAAAAGTAAAATGATAGACACATAATTATTTTATATAGATGGGTTTAGGATAATTAATAGTTAACAATTAACATGATAATAATAACGATGAGGGGGTTTGTGGTCTCCCTCTTATGGGGTACCTTTTTCTTGAAGAGTCCAGAAAAAGGAAATTACTTGGACATTTCAAAGATATGTTATCATAGATACAAAAAGACAGTAGACAGGTTTAATTAAGATAAAGATAGACTTTTGTCAGGAAAGATTTGAGACTATGAAATGACTACCTGCCATAAACTGTTTTTAGTTAATAAGTTTTAATTTAGGACCATCCTTTGTGGTTACTTTAGGTCTCTGAGTTTGTAAGGCCATATACATGCTTCCCCTGAGCTCATCAGATTAGTACATGGCCCCTTTAGTCCACAATAAAGTACTTAAGACATAGTAGGTAGTCAGTAAAAGTCAGCAGTCCTCCTTTGTATACCCAGCCCCTACTCCAATTCTTTCTTTTTTAATGTAGTTTATTTTTAATATATTTTATTGATTATTCTATTACAGTTGTCCCAACTTTTCCCCCTTTGTCCTCTCCATCCAGCACCCTCCATTCCCTCCAACAATCTCCCCCACTTAGCTCATGTCCATGGGTCATGGATATGAGTTATTTGGCTATTGCATTTGCTATACTGTTCTTAACATCCCCTGTCTATTCTTTACCTACCAATTTATATATCTGAATCCCTGTACATTTTTCCCCAGTTTCCGCCTTCCTCCTCCCAGCTGATAATCCTCCAAATGATCTCCATATCTGTGAATCTGTTCCTATTCTAGTTGTTGTCTTAGTTTGTTTTTCAGATTCAGTTGTTGATAGTTGAGCATTTGTTGCTATTTTAATGTTCATAGTAGTGAACTTCTTTTTCTTAAATACTTCCCTTTAACACTTCATATAATAATATGTTGGTGATGAACTCCTTTAGCTTCACATTGTCTGGGAAGCACTTTATCTGCCCTCCAATTTTAAATGATAGCTTAACTGGATAAAGTAATCCAGGTTGTAGGTCCTTGCTTTTCATCCCTTTGAAAACTTCTTGCCAGTCCCCTCTAGTTCTTTTAAGAAATCAGCTGACAGTCTTATGGGAACTTCTTTGTAGGTGACTCTGTTTTTCTCTTGCTGCTTTTAAAATTGTCTCTTTATCTTTAATTTTTGGCATTTTAATTATGATGTGTCTTTGTGTGGTCCTCTTGTGTCCATCTTGTTTGGGACTCTCTGTACTTCCTGGACTTGTATCTCTATTTCCTTCATCAAATTAGGGAAACTATCTTTCAGTATTTTGTCAAAAAAGCTTTCAATTTCTTGCTCTTTCCTTTCTCTTTCCAACACCCTATGACTTGAATGTTGGTACATTTGAAGTTGTCCCAGAGGCTCCATATCCTATCTCATTCCTTTTTTGGGGATTCTTTTTTAGTCTTGCTTTTCTGGTTGAATGTTTTTTTCCTCCTTATGTTCCACATGATTGATTTGATTCTCAGCTTTATCCACTGCACTGTTGGTTCCCTATAAATTTTTCTTTATTTCATTTAGTGTAATCTTCACTTCTGTCTGGGTCTTTTTTTATGCTGTTGACATACTCTATGAGTTCCTTGAGCATGCTAATAATCAGTGTTTTGAACTCTGCATTGATAAAATTGCTTACCTCCATTTTATTTAATTCTTTTTCTGGAGTTTTGTTCTGTTCTTTCATTTGGGTCACATTTCTTTGTCTCTTCATTTTGGCAGCCTTCCTGTGTTTGTTTCTATGTATTAGGTAGAGCTGCTTTGACTCTGTCTCAGTAGTGTGGCCCAATAAAAAGACACACCTATAAGTTGGATAGGATGGAGCCTTAGGTAATCACCAGGGCAAAGCAACCCATGTGAACCAGGTTGATGGAGTCTCAGATATGGTGTCGATTCTCTGTGGCTCTAAGTGGAGGATGGCTCAGAAAAGAGACAATGTCACTACCTGTCCCCTGGAGCTTTGTCCAGGATGAAGCTGTCCCCCATCACTCACCCTGATACCAGGCACTTCAGTTTCTCCCGTGTGCCATTGGTGCCCTTCCAACTGCTGCCCCACTGCTGGAACCCAGAAGGAGTGAGTCTGCATAACTCCTTAGTTTATTACAGGCCCTTTAAGAGGAAATGCCTGAGAATCCTGCAGTTTCTTCTGCCACCCCAACTCCCACTGGTTTTTACAGGCAGAAGTTATGGGGATTTATCTGTCTTCCTGGCACTGGCTGGGTGGTCTTATATAGGGCTAGAATCCCTTGTTACTGAGATATCCCTCCAAATTGTTATCCACCACATGTGAGTGTGGGACCATTTGTTCCACATCTCTACATCTCCTCCCCTCCTACCCATCTGGATGAATGTGACTTCTTTAATTCCTTGGTTGTTGAACTTCCATACAGCTCAGTTTTTCTGATGATTCTAGTTGATAGTTGTTTTGTAGTTTTGTTGTAAGTTTTGCTGTGGTTGTGTAAGGAGGTGAGACATGTTTACCTACACCTCTATGCTGACCATCCAATTCTTTCTTTTAATGCCTAGGACTTCAAATAGGGAACTTTATGGGGTGGGGAGGCAGGTAATTGTTTGCCTAGTGGAGCACGTGTAGTTTTCTAGTGATCTGGTGCGGTATGTCCTATTTTTGCTGCCAAATATTATTGGGCTCACTAGTGACCTGCATTTTTCACACTTTTTTATACTTGATTTTTGCATATATCTCTCCCATTTCAATTTCAAACTATTCAAAGGCAAAGATCCTACATTTTTTTAAATTCATGATACCTATTTTATTAGTTATTTGTTGTTGCATAACAAATTACCCCCCAAATTTAGCAGCTTAAAACAACAATCATTTATTTTCTCAGAGTTTCTCCAGAAGTACCTTAACTGGGTGGTTCTGACTCAGGATTTCTCACAAGATTGCAGTCAAGATGTGTGCTGGGGTTGCAGTCATAATTTTTTATATTCTTCGCTTTGTTTAATACAGTAGTGTTGCCAGTGGAAAAAGGATTCTTTCATAGTAACATAGGAAACTCATTTCAAGGGTACACACAAAGGAGGGAGGGCAATATTATGGCAAGATTTATTGAAGCAAAAACAAAGAAAAGGCTCAGGCAATGTATAACCCATGACCAGGTGGCTCAGTTCCATCCTGCTGCAAAAGAAGCCCAAGCCCTGGGGTCTCAGTCCTGTGCTCATCCTCACCAGGACCAGGAGGACCAGGGTCCAGAGATGCTGTACCATTACCCGGTCATTGGCAGCTGAAGCTCCAGCAGTCCAGCGCAGCCAGTCCCTCTCATCCTCTGGCTCTAGCCAGCAATGTACATGGTGCCACATGGCTGCTCCACCCAGACCTGCACAGCAGCTACAAAGAGAGAGTGTGCAAGTGAACAAATGAATCTCAGACCTTTATTAAGCTTTGATTATATTATCTAAGGCTTGGGAAAGAGCAGGGGTTTTTTTTCATGCTAACCAATCTGTTTCTTGGCTCTTTGTGTGCTTGTGCTGGGCCCTCCCCTCATCCAATCCCTTTCCTAGATTTTTTGGAATTCTGTATCCTTTATCCTGAGAATTTTCCCCAGAATTCCTCAGGTTAGACTCCTCCCCTTTGTGATCATCATTTTGGCTCCTACTGCACATCTGCCCAGCAAAGGAATTTTTCCCTTTACTGGTTCTTCCTTACTCCAATAATCTATTAAAAGGGGATGACTGTCCCCTGGGGAGATTAGAAAATGGATCTTTCTTCCTATCTGCTACCCAGGAATTAAATCCCCTTTGGGGGAGAATGTGGCTGTCCCCTGGGCATTTGAATCTGTAACTTACAGACTTAATCAAGTTTAGGCTTAGCCAGTTTTGTTCCTTCTCTTTTGTTATTTTTTAATGACTTTTTAGAGGGGGGAGAGGAAGAGAAACATTGATTTGTTGTTCCACTTATTTATACATTCGTTGGTTGATTCTTATATGTGCCCTGACAGAGGATCCCCAACCCACTACCTTGGGTTATCAGAATGATGCTTTAACCAACTGAGCCACCTGACCAGGGCCGCCTTCTCTTTTGTTAATATCTAACTGGCTGAGTGCCTACTGTAATAGTAATATTCAACAGATTCTCTTTATTTTTCTTTTTAGTTTAGATTCTATATGAGACAGAAATTCAAACATCAATTCAATTTTGAAAAGCCCCTAAATTGTCCCTAAGGACACACTGTGTGCCTTTCAAACAATTTAACACGATTAGAGGCCTGAGAAAGGGCTTGTGACAGAGGTTGACTTGGAATTAGGGAACATATTGTATGAAAATAATGTACCATTAAACACAAAAATTATATTAAACTCAGGTACACAGAAACACACACACACATGTCACATGAGGCATTCAGGGATGTAGGAAACTGAGGGAACAAAGATTCCTATCTCACACTGACCCATTGACCATGGGGCTCATTGTCAAAGAGCAGAATGTCCGATGCCAATTTAAAAGGATATGTGTGTGTGTGTTTGCCAAGTCAAATTCATATACATTAGATGCAATACTAACATGTTGAAATGTAAGAAAGTGTTGTGATTCATCTGTAAGCACCATAGGATTTGGTTTCTCACCTTATGCTTTGTCTTTCCAATATTTAAGAGCTTTGCTCTGCTTACTGATTGATGCTAACTCAGAAGGACTCAGAATTGTTGTAGTATTTGTGTACCTGGAAACCAAAGTACTTTTTCCGGAATATGGTATGATTTTCTTCAATCATATAAATAATACTTTAGCACAAAATTATATGTTTGGCCTTTTAAGTTTATATTGATTGAGAACATTGAATTTAATTACATTCATATGGTATAAAAGGCAGTAGAATATTACAAGTATTCAAATTCAAATTCACACACAAGCTCTTGAACCAAACCTATCCTTTAATATTGGTTTGTTACATGCTCATTCATCTAGTTTATTGGCTAGTCCTCCCTGGAAGATAATCAATGACACCTGCCAAAATTTAAGGAATATTCTATTTTAAAAAGCAGTATAGAAAAACTTTAGGAACTTCTGACCAAGATGGAGGTGTAGATAGACACACTGTGCCTCCTTGCACAACCAAAATAAGGACAGCAACAATTTCGAAACAAAATAACAACCAGAACTGACAGAAAATTGAACTGTATGGAAGCTGGATAACCAAGGAGTTAAAACAGACATTCATCCAGACCAGAAGGAAGAGCTGAGTAGGGCAGCTTGGCAGAGAGGGGTCGCGGCACAAAAAGCTGTGACACCAGGGGCTCAAGGAACCCCAGGCACACAAGACCACAGTGGGCGGACCCTGGGCAAACAGGTGGCATCTGGCAGACCCCAGGCATGGGGTGGCAACAGGCAGACCCAGCGATGCGGTGATTGTGAAGCAAGGCAGTGCACACAAGGTGGCTGGCTGACCGGGCAGTCCCAGGGTTCCAGCGCCAGGAAATAGAGCCTTGGGGCACTGATTGAAAACACGTGTGGGGGTTGCGGTGCAGGGAGAGACTCCCAGCCTCACAGGAGAGTTTGTTGGAGAGACTCAAGGGGTCCTAGAATGTGCACAAGCCCACCCACATGGAAATTAGCACCAGAAAGGCCCAGTTTGCCTGGGGGAAGTGGCAGAAGGGACTGAAATCTGACACAGAGGAGAGCAAGTCCCAGTGTTCCCTCTCAGACCCCGCCCCCACATACAGCATCACAATGCAGTGATGTGGGTTACCCAGTGCAGGTGAACACCTAAGGCTCTGCCCTTCATACATGACAGGTGGGACAAGACAAAAGAAAAATGGCCCAAATGAAAGAAGAGATAAAGCTCCACAGGAAATACAACTAAGTGATGAAGAGATAGCCAACCGATCAGATGTACAGTTCAAAACACTGGTAATCAGGATGCTCACAGAATTGGTTGAATTTGGTCACAAGTTAGATGAAAAAATGAAGGCTTTGCTAAGTGAAATAAAGGAAAATGTACAGGAAACCAATAGTGATGGGAAGAAAACTGGGACTCAAATCAATGCAGTGGACCAGAAGGAAGAAAGAAACAAGCAAACAGAAAAGAATGAAGACATAAGAATTCCAAAAAATGAGGAGAGGCTTAGAAACCTCCAGGACATCTTGAAACATTCCAACATCCAAATTATAGGGGTACCAAAAGGGGAAGAGGAAGAGCAACAAGGGGAAAAGTTATTTGAACAAACAATAAAGGAGAACTTCCCCAATCTGGCAAAGGAAATAGACTTCCAGGAAGTCCAGGAAGCTCAGAGAGTCCCAAAGAAGTTGGACCCAAGGAGGAACACAACAAGGCACATCATAATTACATTACCCAAGATTAAAATGAAGGAGAGAATTCTAGAAGCAGCAAGAGATAAGGGGACAGTTAGCTACAAAGGAGTTCCCATAAGACTGTCAGCTGAACTCTCAAAAGAGACTTTACAGGCAAGAAGGGGCTGGAAAAAAGTATTCCAAGTCATGAAAGGCAAGGACCTACATCCCAGATTGCTCTATCCAGCAAGGCTTTCATTTAGAATGGAAGGGCAGATAAAGTGCTTCTCAGATAAGGTCAAGTTAAAGGAGTTCATCATCACCAAGCCCTTATTATATGAAATGTTAAAGGGACTTATCTAAGAAAAAGAAGATAAAAAACATGTATAGTAAAATGACAGCAAACTCACAATTATTAACAACCACACCTAAAACAAAAACAAAAACAAAAACAAACTAAGCAAACAACTAGAACAGGAACAGAACCACAGAAATGGAGATCACATGGGGGTTAGCAACAGGGGAGTGGGAGGAGGGAGAGAGGGGGGAAAGGTATAGAGAATAAGTAGCATAGATGGTAGGTAGAAAGTAGACATGGGGAGGGCAAGAATAGTATGGGAAATGTAGAGGCTAAAGAACTTATGACATATGAACATGAACTAAAGGTGGGGGAATGTGGGTGGGAGAGGGTGTGCAAGGTGGCGGAGAATGAAGGGTGGGAAATGGGACAACTGTAATAGCATAATCAATAAAATATATTTTAAAAAAAGAAAAACAAATTTTTTAAAAGTTCTCTTTTTTTTTACCCAAACTGCATACTGCTCCACTTTAGCAGAATCACTGCCTATTCATACAAAAAGTCAATGTTGCATTCCAGCTACCTGGAGATATCAATCTATCCCATTAGCTAAAGAGAAATCTGGAGATCAAAAAATCCTGAATGTCTTCCTCCCATTATCCTTGTTTAAAACATCTTATCTTTTATGGGAAATCTAGGGATTACGTTCTCCATGAGGAGTAGGATCTTCCTGAGTTGTGATGCTATATTCATTCTCTGAGTAATGTCTTTATCATTTTAATACCTCGTGTATAATAATTGGTTCTGACATAGGCACACACACAAACACATTTTGGTTAAGAATGAAGGAGTTTCAAATAAACCAATTTCTCTGATCAGAATATTGCTCAAATGTAAGCATCATGAGTGCAGGAATCTCTATTTTGCTCTATGATGTTTTTTATTTATTTTACTTATTGTTGTTTTCTGAGAGAAACACCTGGCACATAGTACATGCTGAAACAATAATTGTTGAATGGTTTTATGGTTGAAACCACGTTTTATGTTTTATTAGTTTTGTTATATGTTTTGTTTTATTTTAATACCTCTGTACTTGTTTTCTAGGGCTCTAATACCTCTAAATTTGTTTTCATAACAAATTACCACAAACTTTGTTGCCAAACCGCCAGAGGTCAGACGTCTGAAATCAAGATGTTTGCAGGGCTGCACCCCCTTAAGGGGTGTAGAGGAGAATCCTTCTTGCCTCTTCAGTTTCTGATGGCTTCATGTCTTCCTGGTTTGTGGCAGCGTAACTCCAGTATCTTTCTCCATCTTCATGTGGACTTCCTGTGTGTCTATTTCTTCTCCTCTCCTTATAAAGACATTTCTATCATTATCATTATCTTTATTATTATTATTATTATTATTAATTATTAGAGAGAGGGGAAGGGAGGGAGAGAGATGGAGAGAAATATCAGTGTAAGAGAAAACCATAGGTCGGTTGCCTCTCACATGTGCTCTGACCAGGGACAGAACTCAAAACCTAGGCATGTGCCCTGGCCCGAAATCAAACCCATGACCTTTTGGTTTATAGAATGACACTCTAACCAAATGAGCCACACCATCCAGGGTAAGGACATTTGTCATTGACTTGGGGCTCACCCTGTCAATCCAGAATTATCTCAAAATCATTTAATTAAATCTGTTAAAGACCCTTTTTACAAATAAAGTTATATTCAGAGATGGGTGGCTGGGTAAGACCATGGACATACTGAATATGTCTTGGAGACCTCAATTCAACCCACTACAACCTCTGATCACCAATCTTAAGATTCTATTTATTCAATGCATTTTTGTTTAAGTGTCTATCATGTGCTATGCACCAAATGGTGGGAATGCAAACCTCAGTATAATATGGCCACTGCTCTTCTTTAGACAAATAACATTTATCAAAAGTTTTTACTCTAAAAGCCTCAGATTTAGAATAAGATAAATTAGAATTTTACTTAAAATAAAATAAGTTTCAAACTCACATAAAAGGATATCTACTCTGAAGTCTCTTCATGTTAATTTTTCCATAAATTCTAATGAACACTCTTCACTGATGTTAATTTTCAATTGCCATACCATTAATCATTTTAGATATTATTGCTTCAAGGTCATCCCTTTCAGAAAGTTCCACGATGTGAAACAGTTTAATTAGTTCCACCATACTTTGTTTAGCAACAAATTAGGGTCAGGCAGGAGCATTAAATTCTGTGCAAGGCCATTTACTGCTGTGCCATTTGTCTGTAAGTTGTCATCAGTATCCCTCTGGCTGAAGTTCATAGTATATTGCCTTCACCTGGTTTCCTTGGAAAGCAGAGGCTGCGAAAGTGTAGGCAGTTTATTTGGGAAATAATCTAAGGATGCAGGAATATGGGACAGGGAAGGTAAAGGGACCAAAATTCTGCCGCCCTAAACCTGCTTTTTGATTTTAAGCCCTTTATTAGAAAAAAAAGGACACAGAAGCTTTGACCCTTTCCTGTTTCCTGCCAAGAGAGTCAGACAGAGAAACCTACTTCAGGAAGGAGATCTAGGATATTCGCCTTAGACTGATTTGAATTAAGCCTGGTACACGAGAGAGCTTCAAGCAGGTGCCTGTTGGCAGGATACCCATTAAGCCTCATTGTTTCTGAGTCACATAGCAAGAACTTCTTCCCACGTGTGTCCTGCTCCTCCTCAACTCCCTGCAATCACCCATTCTCACTTCTGAAATCTAATAGCCCACCCTTTTCTCCTTTATCCAAAATGTCTTGTATACCCAATGCTGCCTCACTGTCTTTGGAATTTTCATGGATTTATCATGTCTGTGTGAATTCCTCATGTGCCTGTATTAAACATTGATTTCCTCCTATTAATCTTTCTGTTAATTTGGTTATTAGCCCAGCAAGAAGAACTTAGAAAGCAGGAGAAATATAATAATTGCTTTTAGCTCCCACCAGGCCATCAGAGTAGGAGAGAAACACAAAACAGAAATACATTGCTGCCCTGGCCAGGTGGCTCAGTTGGTTGGAGCATTGCCCAGTACACCAAAAGAATGCAGATTTGTTCCCTGGTCAGGGCACTTAGAAGAGGCAACTAATTGATGTTTTTCTCACGTCTCTCTCTCCCCCTCCATCCCTCTCTCTAAAATCAATAAACATATCTAAACATATCCTCAGCGAGGATTTTTTTTAAAAAAGAAAGAAAGAAATACATTGCCAAGTGAGCCATTACCATGTGGCAACTGATGTTTGACCCCATGAGACTTTTGGAAGAGTCTTATGAAACATATCTCAGAAATAAAAAAGGGAAGCATTTGCCCACCCATTGACTTCCATGTCTTATTGGTCAGAAGTTCATACCCCAACTCATCTGGGTTCACATGTGTAGATGCTAAGCAGTTCCCAAGGGAATTTGCACAGAAGGGATGTGGTTAGTATGAACAAGATGTTGCGGTCCAAACTTGCTCAAGGCAGGTCCCAAACTGGTCATTGTGGAGCAGGTGGAGTCAGAGAAGGGGCCAAAAGGTTTGCAGATGAGCAAAAGAGGTGTCCAGTATACCTTTATTTTCCCACCCCCAAGTGGATTATCTTTACCCTATGAGACTCCTCTGACTTAGGGGGCACTACAACATGATGTGTCACTTCACTGGACTTTGACACCAAGCAACCAGTCCTCTCTGACCTTGGAGAATTAACTCTCTGTGCTCTGACCTCTTAGTTTGCATAAAAGTATAATGATAACCACAGTTACCTCGTGAGTGTACTATGAAGATGAGCTGAGATAATATGCAGAAAGTGCTTAGCCCTGCAGCACGTAAATTCTGACACAACTTTCTGACACCAGCTGGGTATTCAACAAGTTAATTCAATTCTGACACTAACTACCCAGAGTTAGCACAGACCCCACAGGTGAATGACTGAGTACCACAAGACTACCCCTCACTTGAGATACCAGCTCCAAGTCCTGGGTGTCCCAAAGCCACCCACACTTCTGTAACAGTAGAAAATTTTAACAGTGGGGAATTGTAACCCACCCCATCATTCTTTTGACATTGTTTCTGTAAACTCTAACTCTGACTAATATATAGCTTGTAGATAAATAGCATGTTTGTGTAAGAATCCTGGGAACTAACTTCAAAGGATACAGACTCCCACCGTCAAGCATCCCAGCTCTGGGAGATTTGCTGACCTTCAACCGCAGAGCCAGGATGACGTAAAGCCAGAATGACATGAAGCCAGGATGACTAAACCAGGATGATGCACACCGGACCCTCACTCGCCTTACAGGAATGGACTGTGCTGGTCTGCACACAGAGAACTTCTCAACCCCTTCCCTTGGTCTCTTTGTTCTGATGCTCCTCTCCCTCCACATAAAAACCTCTGCCTGCACAGAGATGTTGAGATGGGCTTTGAGACAAGAGACTCCCATTTTCCAGGAGGCCAGCACCTGAATAAACCACTTTCCCTTATATCAGAATCTGCCTCTTAAGTATTGGCTTTCAAAGTGGCAGGCGGCTGGACCTGCATTTGGTTATACTTCTACCCAGCAAACTATAAATTTTCAGGGTTTCTCAGCCCCTCTCAGGTTTGATAATTTACTAGAACCATTCACAGAACTCAGGAAACTATACTTAGTTACCATTTTTATTGGAAAGGATACCAATTGGTGAACAGCAAGCTAACGAGACACATAAGATGCAAGGTCTGGAAGAGTCCCGAGTGTAGGAGTTTCTGTCCCTGTGAGTTAGGGTTCACCACTCTACCAGTGTGCTGTATTCACTGACCAGGAAGCTTCCTAAGCCTTATAGTCCTGTGGTAGGCAGTCAAACAGACAAGCAGAGCAAGGACGATAGGTCAGGTACAGAAGGTCACCATGATAGAAAACCCCAGCTACCTAGCACCTGACAAAACTGGAAAAACAAGAACTTCACACCCAGGATGATCTTTTCTCCCCTGGAACATTGCTAGTCATGAGGTTTTAGGTGTCCTTAGAGGAGAAACTAGGGGTAGGAAAAGAGCCTCATATGACCCCATACAAGACCCTGCACTGCCATTCCTTTAAGCATTATGTCCTAGAGATAACATTTAGGCTCCAGTTGTGTTTCAGCTCCAGGACCAGAAAAGCAGCAAAACCAGACAAAGGAATGCCATGCTGACATCGAGACCAGCTAAACTGACTAATGACCCCCTGCCCTGGTGCTGACCAATCAGTGGAGACCATGACCCTGAAACACCACACGGGGGAAGCTAATGAATTATTCCATTGAGCCTCTCCCCTCAGACCACCCACAAAATCCCCACCCTTAAAAGCCAGTAGGACAGAGGACCCAAATAGAAAGCAAAAGCAAGATAACTAGAAATCGAGAAAGCATTAGAGTACATCCGTCTCATTCCCCACCTCCTTCCTTCAGGCATATTTTCCTTGCCTCTCCCTTTCTCTTAAGCTCCAAGGGCCCTTTTTCGCCTCTGCAACTTGTGAGCCCATTTCTTCTACAGCTCACTTCTACCTCTGTGATTTTCTAAATAAACTTCCTTGTTTAGTTTGAGTCATAGGTGTGAATTTTTTTCTAGCCAGAACTGAAGTACCAAGATTGCTGAACTAAGATCTGGTCTGACTTCACTGGTCTAACACCTGGTGCTGTTTTGCTTCCAACAGTTTAGAGTTTTTAATTGAGGTTTCATTGTGTAGGTATGATTGATTAAATAACTAGCCAAGTGATTAACCCCCATCTCCAGCTTCTAGCCTATCCTCCCTCAGTGTTTGGGGGATGGGTCTGAAACTTCCAACTTTGTTTGCAGCCACCAGCCCCCATCATAAAGCTATCCAAGAGTCCTATCTTACATCATCTAATTAGCATAAATTCTGGTATTTTGGAAAGATGCTCATTATAAATAGCAAAAAATACCCTTTTTGCTAAGGGAGTTCCAAGGATTTCAGAAGCTCTGTGCCAGGAACTGGGAAGAAAGACCAAATTTTTCTTTCTTTCTTTCTTTTTTTTTTTTTAGTGTACTACAACACGATACATAGAAAGTTCTCATTGAACATTGGTGATGATTATTACACCATCGTCACCATCGTCACCATCACCCCCATACATTTGGTCTATTAACTTTCCAATTAATAAAAGTAAATCTTAGGCCCTGGCCGATTTTGCTCAGTTGGTTGGAGTGTTGTCCCATAAGCTGAAAGGTTGTGGGTTCAATTCTCACCCATGGCGTGTGCATGGGTTGCAGGTTTGGTCCCTGGTTGGGATGCCTACAAAACACAACCAACTGATGTTTCTCTCTCACATTGATATTTCTCTCCCTCTCTTTCACCCTCCTTTACCCTTCTCTCTAAAATCAGTAAGGATGTCCTTGGGTGAGGATTAAAAAATAGTAAACTTTTTTCCTTTTAGAAAAAATATATTTTATTGATTATGCTATGACAGTTGTTCCATTTTCACCCCTTCATTCCCCTCTGCCCTGCACACCCCCTCTCACCCACATTTCCCCCCCTTAGTTCATGTCCATGGGTCATATATAAGTTCTTTGGCTTCTACATTTCTTATACTATTCTTACCCTCCTCCTTTCTATTTTCTACCTACCCTCTATGCTACTTATTCTCTGTAACTTCCCCTGCTCCCCTCCCAGTCCACTGTTGATAACCCTCCATGTGATCTCCATTTATGTGTTTCTGTTCCTGTTCTAGTTATTTGCTTAGTTTGTTTCTGTTTTCGTTTTAGGTGTGGTTGTTAATAACTATTTGTTTGCTGTCTTTTTACTGTTCATATTTTTTATACTTGATCTTAGCCAAAAGACAGAGAAGTGATTGCTGTTCATATTTTTATCTTCTTTTTCTTAGAAAAATCCCTTTAACATTTCATGCAAAAAGGGCTTGGTGATGATGAACTCCTTTAACTTGGCCTTGTCTGAGAAGCACTTTATCTGCCCTTCCATTCTAAATGAAAGCTTTGCTGGATAGAGCAATCTTGGAAGTAGGTCCTTGCCTTTCAGAACTTGGAATATCTCTTTCCAGCCCCTTCTTGCCTGCAACGTCTCTTTCGAGAAATCAGCTCACAGTCTGATGGGAACTCCTTTGTAGGTAACTATCCCCTTATCTCTTGCTGCTTCTAGAATTCTCTCTTTCATTTTTACTTTGACTAATGTAATTACGATGTGCCTTGTTGTGTTTCTCCTTGGGTCCAACTTCTTTGGGACTCTCTGAGCTTCCTGGACTTCCTGGAAGTCTATTTATTTTCCTAGATTGTGGAAGTTCTCCTTTATTATTTGTTCAGATAACTTTTCCACTTGTTGCTCTTCCTCTTCCCCTTCTGGTACCCCTATGACTCAGATGTTGGAACATTTAAAGATGTCCTGGAGGTTCCTAAGCTTCTCCTCATTTTTTTTGAATTCTTATGTCTTCATTCTTTTCTGTTTGCTTGTTTCTTTCTTCCTTCTGGTTCACACTGTTGATTTGAGTCCCAGTTTGCTTCCCATCACTATTGGTGCCCTGTGCATTTTCCTTCATTTCACTCATCATAGCCTTCATTTTTTCATCTAATTTGCAATCAAATTCAACCAATTCTGTGAGCATCCTGATTACCAGTGTTTTGAACTGTACATATGACAGGTTGGCTACCTCTTCATTGCTTAGTAGTATTTTTTCTGGAGCTTTATCTGTTCTTTCATTTGGGCCATTTTTTTGTGTGTGTTTTGATGCACCTGTTAGGTAGTGAGGCGCAGAGCCTTAGGTGCCCACCTGTGTGGGGTAACCCACGTTGCTGTGTTGTGATGCTATATGTGCAGAAGGACTCTGAGAGGGAACAATGGTGCTTGCTCTGCTCTCTGTGAGATTTCAGTCACTTCCTCTGCTTCCCACCAGCAAATTGGGCCCTTCTGGTGCTGATTCCTGTGTGGGTGGGTTTGTATACATTCTGGGATCCTGCGGGTCTCTCCATCAGACTCTCCTGTGAGGTTGGGAGTTTCTCCCACTGCCTCAACCCCCACAAGTGTTTTCAATCAGTGATTTGAGGCTTTATTTCCCCATGCTGGGGCCCTGGGTTTTACAGTCTGTCCTGCTCCCCAGTGGTTTCTTCCAGTTTATCTGCATGTGAATGTGGGACCACCCAGTGTGCAGTCTGCCACTTTGCCAGGTCTTCCCGCCGTTGCCTTGCTAACCAGCTGCAGCCTTGCACGCCCCACTCCACAATCCGCAGCCTCACTGGGTCCACCAGCCAGCCACTGACTTGCCTGCCTGGGTCCTCCAGCCACCACCATGTCGCAAGTCCTCTCTGCCCGGCAGCTGCCTGTGTCCACCCCTCGTACTGGTCTGGATGAATGTGTCTTCTTTAACTCCTTAGTTGTCGGACTTCCATACAATTCAATTTTCTGTCAGTTCTGGTTGTTTTTTGTTTTTGAATTGTTGTTGTCTTTATTTTGGTTGTGCAAGAAGGCACAGCATGTCTACTTATGCCTCCATCTTGGCCGGCAGTCTGTAAATCTTAAATTTAAAAAATATATATTCAGAGTAAAAGATTTGGATATAGTTAAAGAAACACCAGCCCATTCCATTTCCTTTGGTAAAATATAGAAAACATGTTTAAAAAAATGCAAGCACTCACTTCTGGAGGGCCTCCCCAGTGAAGGCAATGGACAGAGTAGGGTAGGATTATTTAGAAGTACAACCAACAGTTCCTGTTCTCAAGAAGTTAAAATTCTATGTGGGGAAAAATGATGTTAATCTAAAACTAATCAGTATGAAAGATAATTACAGGGTCAAGAGAGCTAGCAAAGTAAATATTGCAAAGCAATCTTGCACAAATTAATAAATATATTCCACAAACAATAAATGCCAGGTCTGAGAGATTAAGGAGGTGTTTGCAGCAATACCAGAGTTGGTAGAATGTAAACCTGTTTGGAGAAGAGGGGAGGACTTTGAAAGAGGCAGAAGAGCTGGAGCTAAAACCATGAGACAAGAGAGACAGAATGGATCCTGACTATTGTCCAGACAGCATGATGTTTTAGGTTTAAAATAAGAAATACAAATCTAATGCTAGCAATGTCAGGTTTATAAAGGTCTCGTGTTTGTTTATTGCCTTTCACTACAAGAAGCTTATGTAGATATGTTGGGGAGTTTATTGTATCAAAGGGGGAAAAGATGGTAAGTTGTAGAAAAAGAATATATGAATCCAAGGGGATATATTCAGGTCAGCAAGACTTTATGGAGAACTAAATAAAATGCAGAGGAGAAAAGTATGAATTATTTACATACTTGAATTCCTGTAAGTGAATTAGCTGAGAACACAGTTGAAACGTGATTTCGTGGGGCACAGAATCCCACAGAGCCTGAGCATACACCCACTGGGGTTACCTTGGCGAGGACTGCCCTCCCACATCTGCTAATAAGAAAAAATGTACCCCGTTGAAGTAAATAGTAATTAGAGGTGGAACTAGCAGTGATCTCCATAGCTCCACCTTGAGGTTTAGGTTACAAAGGCTGAAGGTGACAGGAAAACACTCTTTAAGTTATTTATAGAAGGGTTAAATTGAACCTATTTTAGAGCTTCTCAGCCCAAGTGAATTTTTCTCCCTGACCTTGGTCAATGTCGGTCTATAATAAATCAAATGATGACAAATACCCACATGGCCATGCTTATTGTCCTGTTGGCAATGCTACATGGGAGAAACCTCAAGTGGAGAAATGACAAGCTTATTTCTCTCTCCTGAGAAGGCTGGCTTAGGATCACAGCACTGCAGCAGCTCATGCCCCCTACTTGGGCCTGCCCAGAGAAAGTACTGGAAATAGCACAAAAGTCAGTATGAACACATATACTTTCATTTGAGCTTTACATCTCCTAAAAGTGAGAATACAACTTTTTTTGTTCCTATTCTGAAGATGACAAAACTGAGATCCAGAAAGATTAAACAATTTTAATAGTGATATGTCTTCTAAAAACTAAAACATATAGGTGCTCTGACTACAAGAAACAATACTGTGAGCTTTTTATGAATTAACATTTCTCTATGTCATTCATGAATACTTTCCATGATACACTTACTGAGTCTATTTTCTGTATTTAGTATATTTAGAACTTGAACAAAGAGGACCAAATCATCCCTCAGGAAGCCCAGTATACCTTTTACTCCCTCAAATAGTTTATTTTGCTTTGTTTGATCAATAGTTTATCATTTTGAGTTTAGTGAAACATAACTCTTCTTCACAGACAAGGGGAAGCCTAAATCAACAATAATAATTTTTATAGGCAGAGATTCTGTAAAGAAACATAATGTATGAAATTGTTACATGAAGAATCGAATTTTATAATTTTCTGACAATCTGTATAAAATGAAAACAAATTCAAAGCCAAATACAGTGTTTTGCCGTCAATCACATAGTTTGTACTTGAGTACCATTCTAATAAAGGCAGCTCTAGAAAAACAGTGTTACTAATCATCTAAATGCTAAATGTGCATTTGAGTCTTGTCTCTATCACTTCTAACCATGTAATGATAGACACTGGACGTTAGCTTCATCAACAATAAAATGAGAATAATAATAACCTATCTCTTTGAGGTGTTGCTAAAATTATATCAACTATAACATCACATTCTCCAAAATCAGTTACCATCCCTGGCCCCCATCACCAGCCCCCATCACCATAACCAGCAATATCTCCTAATATATAGAGGAGTGATTGTTGGGGGAGGGGCTCTTTATCTTAACAATATTACAGTAGCTATCCTAAATATTTATCTATTTATTATTTTTAGCAAATTTACATTTGATTCATTTAAATTTATTTCCCAGAACTAGTCATAAACTTTTCAATATTTGTTGGAAAAGCTTTTGCTGTGGATACTAAGTTAGCAATATTTGTGTATTGCAAAGCACAGCATAAAAGGTTTTTATGAACTATATGTAGTTATATAGTATTTTATGCTTCTACTACACAAAGAAGTAGATTCCTGTGGTCAACATGAAGTAGAACCAAAGAACTGTAGAAATTTGAAAAAACAAACAGGCTCAAAGGAATTAGCTTTGCTCAAGAATAATACACTCTGGTAATCCCAAAGTACATATCATCCCTAGAGTGCTACATGACCATCCTGAACATTTCTTTTACAATAATATACCACCCTGGTTGGTGTGGTTCAGTGGATTGAATGCCGGCCTGCAAACCAAAGAGTTGCTGGTTCAATTCCCAGTCAGGGCACATGTCTGGGTTGTGGGCCAGGTCCCCAGTTGGAGCATGTTAGAAGCTACCACACATTGATGTTTCTCTCCCTCTCTTTCTCCCTCCTTTCCCCATTTTCTAAAAGAAAGTAAATACTTTTTTTAAAAAAATAGAATAATATAAATGCCTAAAGAGCTTAGGAACTTGGAATCAAATAATTTGGCATTTGTTGTAATCTAGATGATAATGTATGGTTCTTGGGTTAAAGAGTTAAAAAGAAAAGTAAAAAAACTCAGCCTATAAAACAGACTATATATTTATAAGATGTTTTATAAAAGCTTTATGGTAAACATGAATGAAAAACCTAGACTAAATTCACAAAAGCAAGGAAATCAAAATATACCACTATGGAAAATCATCAGTTTACAAAAGAAGACATCAAGAGAGGGAGAAAGAAATGAACAAGAGAACTATAAAACAGCCAGAAAACGATTATACTGTATTATAAGTCCTTCCTATCAATAATTACTCTGAATGTAAATTGATTAAATTCTGTAATCAAAAGGTATAGATGGCCAAATAGCCAGGAAGAGAGTCCATGCCAGAGACAGCCCTACTGGCACCCTGATCTTGTACTTCCAATCCCCAGAACTGTGAGAAATAAATTTCTGTTAAAAAAGAAAGGTATAGAATGGCTGGATGAATTTTTTAAATGTACACTTGAAACCTATATAACTTTATTTACCAATGTTACCCCAATAACATTTTTTAAAATAATAATAAAAACAATAAAGAAATCAAGACCCAACTATATGCTGTCTACAAGGGACTTATTTAAGCTTTAAGGACATACACAGGGTCAAAGTGAAGGAATGAGAAATGCTTTTCAATGCATATAGAAACCAAAAAGAGCAGGGGTAGCTATACTTTATCAACAAAATAGATTTTAAGTCCAAAACTGTAACAAGAGACAAGAACAGGTCATTATATAATAAAGGGGTCAACTCATAAGAAGATATAATGATTGTAAATATATACACACCTAACTACATTAAGCAAATACTAACAGATGATACTAATACATCTGATGAGAGAAATAAATAACAAAACAATAATAGTAGAGGACTTTAATACCCTGCTTTCAACAATGGATAGATCATCCAGATAGGAAATCAATAAGAAAACATTGGACTTGAACTCTACTTTAAAATATATATACCTAAAAGACATATATATAACATTTCATCCAACAGCAGCAGAATATGCATTCTTCTCAAGCACTTATGAAACATTCTCTAGGATACATCATGTGTCATATCACAAAATAAGTCTTAGCAAATATAAGAAGAATAAAATTATACCAACAGTCTTTTCCGACCAAAATAATATAAAACTAGAAATAAATAATAGAAGGAAAACTCAAAACTTATGTAAATTATACAATGCACTCCTAAACAACCAATAGATCAAAGAAGAAATCCAGAGAAGTAAAAAAAAAATCTTGACATAAACAAAAATGGAAACACAATGTCCCAAAACTTATGGGATACAGAAAATGAAGTTCTAAGAGGGAAGTTCATACTGAATAATCATTTGCAAGAGAATGAAATTAGACATCTATCATGCACCACTCACAAAAATTAGCTTGAATTTGATTCCAGACTTAAATGTAAGACCCCAACCTATAAAACTCATAGAAGAAAATATAAGGGGAAAGCTTCTTAACATTGGTTTTGGCACATGCAATAAAAACAAAAATAAATAAGTGAGACTACATCAAAATGAAAAGCTTTTTCACAGCAAATGAAACAATCAGCAAAATGAAAAGGCAACCTAAGGACTGGGAGAAAATATTTCAAACTATCTATCTGATAAGGGGTTAACATTAAAAAATATAAGGAACTCATACAACTAAATAGCACATCATCATCAATCATCCAATTTAAAAATGATCAGAGGAACTGAATAGAATTTTTTTAATTTTAAAGATTTTATTTATCTATTTTCAGAGAGAAGAGGAGGAAGGGAGAAAGAGAGGGAGAGAAATATCAATGTGAGAAACATTGATCGGTTGCCTCTCACATGCTCCCAGCCCCGGACCTGACCCCACAACCCAGGCATGTGCCCTGGTGGGAGTTCGGGCAGCGCAACCTTCAGGATGACGCCCAACCCACTGCGCCAAACCAGTCCAGGCCTGAATAGCATTTTTCATACACATAACTATCAGACTGGTGGTTGTCATGGGCTAAGAGGTAGGGAAAATGGGGAACCAGTGGTCAAAGAGTACAAACTTCTAATTACAAGATGAATACTGGAGATCTATGTATACAGCATAGTGACTACAGTTAACAATACCGTACTATATACTTGAAAATTGCTAAAGAGAGTAAATGTTTTTACCACACACACACAAAAGGTAAGTGTGTAAGGTCATGGAGATGTTAACTAATCTTATTGTGGTAATCATTTCACATAATATACATGCGTCAAATCATCACTTTGTACACCTTATACTTGTACAATGTCAATTATATCTCAATAAAACTAGAAAAATAAATATTTTGACCTTAGATTACCTCAGTTTATAATTAATTTAGAAAAAATAATGAACAATGATCTCGTGATCCTATGTATTGATTTAGAGTAAAGAGATTATTTTGTAAAAACACTAAGATAACTCTGTAAAACCTAACAGTATATTCATACTACAGAAATAATTCAATTGTCTTAGGCTCAAAATTCAACCACTCACTCTGTTGCCATAGTGCTAAAGGTCTATATTTTGCCTGATGTTATTTCTTGCTACCTCTGAAATCTATTGCAACCTTTTAATTATCTTCAGCGTTCTTGGTTCTGCCTAATTACTCTCAAGAGGCAGATCAGAAAATACAGAAATAAAAATAAAGCTTGATATTTCCATGAAAACAGATTGGTGGTAGGCAGTAAAAATGTCTGAGATGTAAGTAGCTGATCTTTCTACATAGTCTATGTGTAGAATAAAAAATTTTTATAGTCATAAACATTTATATATTGACACTTTTGGTTATAAGAATTCTAGTAGCTTTGTAGAGTTTTACAGAAACAGTAACCAATAGATCTTTTAAGTTCCTGTTTGTGCTGATGCCTTAGCTCAGATTTTAAGAGAACCTAAAAATGTTTCAAATTTGAATTCAGTAAATACAGCATACACTTTATATGAAAAGACCACCAAATAGCACATTCAATTGTCAGGATTAGAAATTCAAACCCAAAGCCATTTTGTTAATCTGAATTCTCTATTTATTTATTCTCTGTTTTTGAATCATTCAACATTGAATCCACAACAGAGATGCAGTTCAAAGAAGGATGCTCAGATGGGTTTTTATTAATTTCAGGATTGCTTCTATAATGGCAAAAGTGAAACATGTAGTAAATGAAAGTTTCCTTCCCCTTCCACTTCTAGAATTATTTTTTTATAGAAAACGTGTCTTTTCATAAAGTATAGAAGAGTGGTTTCTTTTTCTTCCTCGTGACAAATGAAATTGAATAAATGCACATTTCTTCCTTAATGCCTTTTGTGCTCACATGTTAAGCAGGCTTCTAGAAAACAAAATGATATTAAATGAAATGCAACTGTTGAAAGAACATCTGTATTATAGATATTAGTTCAAAGCTTTCCAATGCTTTTCAGATCAACTCTGTAACTTCATATGCACTTAAACATTTAGAGGATTTCTGCATTAAACATTCTTATATTTTCAAACATCTACAGCACCTCAGCTGGAATCCCAGAGGCTGCTGAGCTTGCTAAGAAGGGACTTAATATAAGCTAATATTAGAGCCCAGGTGATGTCCTAGAGCACATCTGAGAGGATAGTAGCTTGTTAGACTTACCAAACCTGGGGCAAGATGACAGTAAATTGGAGATAAGGTATTCTTGCAAGATTCAAAAATGTTGTATTTTCCCCTGATACTACAAAGCTCAGGTGTTACTAAGCAAGGTTTACCTTTACCAGGTTAACCACCAACCCTTAGTCATTAAAGACATGAAAACATGATCTCTCCCAAGATAAAAACAGAAAAAGTAAGGCCATAAATTTTATTAAGACTATAAAAGAGGGAGAACACCCTGCAGTGTTTCAGCAAGGAATTTGGCTTAGGCTTCTATACAGAGCAGTAGACAAGTTATACAGGTGGAGTAATTTAGAGTTGAAATATTTTGCAATCAGGTGCTGTCAGTCAGCTGAACAGGAAATTTTATCTCTGTGTCTAGCTAGATTCATGGAGACAAATAGTTTTAATCTCAGCTAATCACTCATGAGACAAAGAGCTGGAAGGTTTGCCTCTGGCCTTTTGTCAAGTTCTAGCAGAAGGAGAAAGGTCTAGTTTGGTGGTCACAGGGTAAATAAGAAAGTCATCTGCAAATCTGATGAGAGTCATGAGAAAGAGTAGAGAGGCAGTCATATCTAAGTCATTTGGGGAGGGTGCTTCTTGTCAGTAAGTCATTTCCTGGAATAGGAAAGGGTGGTAGAATTTTAGAGAACAAATGTTGGGAGCATATATTAACTGTTCTGTTATCTGGAATCACAGGGCTGAAGTGAAGTTTATCATTATCAGCTCATTTACTCATTGGCTTACTCACCGACACCAAACTGCCCACATTTCCTGAGAGGGGAAAAACAAAACAAAACAAAACAATTCTCTATCTGTTTAATCATTCACCAGAAAAATATCAGCATTCCCCAAAGTCAATACTAAAAAGACCAGATGCCCATTTTATTATTAAGCTTGTTCACTTTGTGGGTTTGTTATCCTTTATTTATGCCAAAGTAAGCTCCTAAAAACTCACACATAAATCAAATGCTTACAAAATAATTTAGAGGTTACATAGTGTGATGATTATAAGCTTGTGCTCTAGTGTCAGTCTTCTTCTAAATTTGTGTTTCCAAAGGCTTTCTGTGCTTTTGCTTCCTCATCTCTAAAATGGGATATTGCTGGGAATGTAAATTAGTTTAGCCATTATGAAAAACAATATGGAGTTTCCTCAAAAAATTAAAGATAAAGCTACCACATGATCCAGCAACCTCACTTATGGGAATAAAGAAGATCTTGAAGAGTTATCTAACTCCCGGGTTCACTGCAGGATTATTCACAATAGCCAAAATGTAGAAACAACTTAAGTACCATGAACAGACGAATGGCTAAAGATGTAGAATATTATTCTGCCATGAGAAGGAAGGACATCCTGATATCTGAGACAACATGGATGAAACTGTGGTGTATTATGCAAAACAAAATAAGTTAGACAGAGAAAGATGAATACCGTATCTCACTCAGATGTGGAGATGGAAAAAGTCGAACTCGTAGAGACAGAGACTAGAAGATGGTTCCTGGGGCCTGGGGTGGGGGAAATGTGGAGAAGTTGGTCAAAGGGTGAAAACTTCCAGTTTTAAGATTAATAAATTCTAGAAATCTAATACACAGTACAGTGATTATTGTTTAAAATACTGCAATATATTCTTGAAAGTCACTAAAAGAGTAGATCTTAAGTGTTCTCAGAAGAAAGAAATAAGTGGTATGATAGAGGTATTATTAAATACTACAAAGATAATAATTTTGCAATATGTAAGTATATGAAATCAACGTCTTGTACACCTTTAATATACACAATGTTATATATCAATTATCTCTTTTTTGAGAGGACTATTATTAAAGCTGGGGACAGTGAAACAAGGAAGGACCTAGGATAAAAGAAGCAACAGGAAAAGACGAGGTGGGGTGGCTTTGACTCTCTAGAAATGTTATAGGAAACAATTGAACCACACAGGGCTGCTGTTCGCGCACTGAAGAGTCAGAGAAAAGGGGGTCTTGCAGACAGGTTGAGAGGGTAAGCCCAGAGCAAGCCACCCCTGCCCGTTGCTCCCCTGGTTGTAAGACTCACGGGGACCCTTAGAGTTTAGGAGACAGAAGCAGATGCATTCCAGAAGGGAAGAAACGCGTGGACATGCTCCAGAGACAGTCATCTTTTTTTAATTTTGTTTTTTCAATGATATCTTAATAAAGCTGGAAAAAAGATATTGAAAATAAATAAATAAATAATAAGTGAATGAATGAATAAATAAACAAAAAGGCTCTTGTTCCTCCCGTCCTCATGTGACCATAATCAGAGTTAATTCTGATAATGTCTATGGCAGCATTTCTCAGACTTTAGTGGTATCAGTATTCCCTGGGCATCTGGTTAAATAAAGGCTCTGAGTCCACTTATGAGTTTTCTACTTTCTTGTATGTACACTATATGTAGATAAAATTCACAGTGCAAAACACCTCAGATTATCTTAAAAGTGACTTACACATGTGAAGTGCATGGCTATTCTATTTAGTAAAGTGTTTGAGAGGAAGCAATGATTTGCTTCTGAATTTTTAGCCTATGTTTGAACAGATACATCTCATATTGGATTCATTCTTTAAAAGTAAAAGCCAAAAGAAAAATCTTCAGGAATATTCTGAGAAAGAAAAGCAGCCTATATTTCTAAAGGAGGGCTGCAGTTTCCTATGCCAATCTTGGCGGGCCAAGATGTCCTGAACCACCCACCACTAGCACATTGTGAATTAAAAGAAAGGGAGAAATAAAGAGAAGACAGCTGCAAACTGCTTGGGGGATGAATCACGATTGAAAACAATTAGCCCACATACAAGATGCCATTTCTGGGTGTTCCCGAAGCTTTTTATTATTTTCCTAATTTGATCTTTCCCTATAAACCTCTCTCCCAATTTGAATCAGTCGCTTTTTTATTGCAGGATCTCCTGGTGGGAGCCCTAAGACTAGTCTGCTCAGGGTCCAGATAATTCTCACTTCAGATCCAGCTGGCTTGTGGGGCAAAAAGAATATCTGTTAAATGAGCTTTTCCAGTGTATACCACTTTTGTTGTTCATTTGTTCCCCTTCAGCTTTTCCCAATCGGAGTTCACTCTTTTTAACTTCTTTACAGCAACTTGCAATGTACAGTCTCTCATCCATAATGCCCAAGGAAAAAGCCCTGAGAACTAAAATTTTCTCATAATTCAATAAAACCAGAATGCACACGAGACTGTTTATAATGTCTATTTATCTTGCTTACTAGGAACTTTCATGTTTCATTGCACAGATTTAAATGCGTTTCTTACAGGATGCTGCTTTAGGCCTCCCTGGAGATATAATACAATATGCAATACTCACTGCATTACCTTTCTACACTCCAAAAACTTCAAATTCTCAAGCTCACCTGGGATTGTAGAGCTGTAACCAAGAATTCATCTTTAAGGGCAGGGATAAACTTGTTCAGCTGCTGAAGAGATTTAGGTTAAATTTAAAACAATAGTCTTATTGCAGAAGAGTTGTTAAAAATTGATATTTTCTCCTAAAAGACTATGTTGAGAGATAAGAACCAATATTTAACTTGGAGTTCAAACTTAATAGTTGACACCAAACTGCTGACAAGACTCTGACCCTTACATGTAAGATCTTTTTCCTTCTCATAAGGTAAGGAGGTGGGTGGGAAATGCAACTGAACACATTTGGGGGAGTCACCAGAATAGAAAGAATAGGAAATAAGATGTAAGTATTATGGCAAACATTTGATGTACCAAACTTCATATATCTGAAGCATTTAGTGTGGATTTTACAATTAATAGGGTTTTTTTAGACTGATAATCTTGGTGGAGCTCACTTGCTTCCCGCTTAAAAGGCTCATCCGTGAGACAATAAGAACTTCCCAAACTAAGAAACCTTTTGGGTTTCAATTGCTTGAACTTGAAATTCTGTGAACATCAAGCTTAGCAGCAAAGACCATATTGCATGTAGAAGGTATGGTAATCAAACCAGACTTTAGATCATTTTGCCTTTGCTTTAGCTATATATTGGAATCATCCCCTGGGCACCTTTAAGAAAAAGATTAATGCTTGTATCTCATCTTCAGAGATTCAGATTTAATTGTCTGGATGGCTCCTTGAATATAAGAATTTTTAAAGCTACCAGGTGATTTTAATATACAGCCAGGCTGGCAATCCTGTTTTAGAAGAAGCAGGGTTAGAAGACCTTTATACAGGGGTGGGCAAAAGTAAATTTATAGTAGTTCATATGGAGAAATATAAATTAATAAATAAAAATATAACAATAAACTCTGTTTTGCATACTCATTACTGTAAACCCACCTTTGCCAACCTCTGTGTATTATCTCCCAATGTATCTTTTGGATAAGCCTTTACAATGACTTCAATGAAGCTGTCATAGGAGACATTGTGTCGGTTAGTTATTGCTGTGTAACAGAACCAAGGGAAAAGGCTAGCAGGAGGTAGCAGGTTTCTGTGGTAGTTATGCTAATTAAGGATTAAAAAGGAACACTGTGGATAGAATGGAAGAATTGAATGACATTGACATCTGCTCACTGTTGGTGGAAATAATTCTCATATTTCTTTCATTAGGAAAGAGTCTTAAATCAGGTCCAGTTGTCAGTGTGGGGACAGGGACCATTCAAAGTCCCTGATCCTTCAGTGTCAGCTGGTGAGAGATAGTTATGATGAAGCACTACAGTCAGTTTAGATATCTTTTAGGTAGGACATGAGGTCTTAGACTTTAATGGGCACAAAAAATCACTTAAGCATCTTGTTATGATGCAGATATCAATTAGTCTTTTTAAGGTTATTTCATGTGTGGGTCATAATTAAATCAGTTTTTTTAACCACCAAATGAAGAATTATCTTTATATTATAATGCATAAGAATCCAATGTTGTTTGAATAGAAAGTAGCTGGTTCCATGAGGTTGTATCATCTATCCACTCATTCATCCTCTGATCCAACCATCCATCCATCCACCCATCCATCCATCCATCTATCTATTTAGTCATCCATTCATCCATCTATTTATTCATCTAATAATGCACCAAACATTTATTAAATCTCTACTCTGTGTCAGGTACTGGGATAAACTTTGAGAAAACAGAGATCAAGGAGTCCTTGTATTCAAGGAGATGTCCCCAAAAAGTACCACAATATCCCACTTATTAACAGATAAGACTTTCTGCATCTCAAGTCTGAAGAACAGCTCACACACCCTTGTGACATGGAATGCTCTCGTTTCTCCTCCCTATTCAAACCCCACCCATTTCTTAAGATTCAACTCAAATCCTTTTGCTGTAGAAAGTCTTTCCTGGCTATTATAAAACTTCCCTTTTTTCCCAAAATCCTAAGTTGCTTAAACTATTTAATTTGGCTTCTAATTGGGTATTAGATAAGTAAAATGAATAGTATGTTAGATAATTATACAAGTTAACAAGAAACATCAGGCAGGATTAGGAAATATGAATATCTGCAAAGGAAGAGGGTTGAAATTTTAAATAAGGTAGCCAGTTAAAGGCTTACTCAACAGCAGAATTTTGAGTAGTAACCTGAATTAAGTGAGGGGTGAGCCTTGTGGGTGCTTGGAATGACCAGTATGTTGGAGCTGCAAGGGAGGAATGGGGGTAATGGAGTGAATAAAGGGATGAAGTTGGGAAAAGAAGTCAGAGAGGAAATGGAGCCAGGCCATGTAGGGCCTGTAGGTTTTACTAAGGACTTTGTTTTTTACTTTGAATGGAATGAGGTTGAAAAGTGACATAATCTAACTTATTTTTCCTTAACTTAGTTTTCATGGAATCTCGTTGCCCTCTGTGTTGAGAATAGACTGTGAAGGTTGGAACCAGAGTAAATGCAAGGAGACCAATTAGGAGGGTATTGAAATACTTTTGTCAAGAAATAATAATGGCTTGGACCCAGTGGTGGCAGTTAGGGTAAAGAGAAGCAGTTAAATTTGGAATGTATTTAGAGATAGAGCTGTTAGGCTTTAGCAATGGGTTGGATGTGAAATATAAAAGAGAGTTAAGGATGACACCTGGGCAGCCAGAAGGAGGAAGCTGCCATTAACTGATCTGGGGAAGGCTGTGGGAGGTAGGATTCAGAGAAAACATGGTGAGCTTAGTTTTGTACACATTAAGTTTGAAAGGAGTATTAGACATGTAAGTAGATGTTGACTGGGCAAATGAATGTAAGAATCTGGCATTTAGAGGAGATATCCAGATTGGAGTATATAGGTGGTATTTATGGTCATAGCACTGGAAGAAATCAACTAAAAGAATATAGGTAGAAAAGAGAAGAGATGCAAAGACTGACCCTGGATACATTGCTGTAATTATCTCCATCAGAGCAAAGCACTCCGACCTGCCAGAAAGACATGCTGCCCAAGTCTTCATGGTTCTTAAGACTTAAGTCAGGATAAGAAATCCTCTGGAGTGGAAATTACAAAGGTTCACTGGCTATCTCTGGCATTATGGAGAAAATGGAAAAGAGAAAGTTTTGGAGATAAAAATAGAGAGGTCTCTGAGAATTCTGTGAAATACCTGTAAGCTGTCTCCAGCATGTGGCATAAAACCACAAATACAAAATTCCCTTTAAGACTAGTAAGGATAACAAAATTTTCAAAGCAATTTGGTAACTGAAGAACCAATGTTACAGGATGTGACAGTCTGACACCAATTTTATGACACCAACCGGGTGAACTATAATTTCGTTCTGACACTAACTACCCAGAATTAGTGTAGACCCTTCAGGTTAAGAATTAGTTTTCCACAAGACTTCCCCTCCTTTAGAAGCTAGCAACAAATGGGGTCCCCAGGACATCTGCACTTCTACCCAGCAAGTGACAACTTAAAGGATTTCATGACCTCCTACCCCCCTCAAGTTTCATAATTTGCTAGAATGATTCACAGAACTGAGAAAAGTGCAATTCTAACTATTACACTTTTACTATAAAGAATACAGATCAGGAACAGCCAGTGAAGAGACACATAGGGCAATGCTGGGGGGTGATCAAGGTAGAGGGGAACAGAAAACCCAGAGTTTCTGTGCTCCCTCCTCATGGCAGCTGGCTGTGTCCCTCTCCCAGGACACCAGTGTGTTCACCAACCAGGAGTTCCACTGAGACTCGATACATAGTTCATTTTATGTCGTCCTGGCTGGGTCTGGGGTTCCCAGATATTTTGTTAAACATTTCTGGGTGTGTATCTGAGGTGTTTCTGGATGAGAATAACATTTGAGCTGGTATACTGAATGACGCAGATTGCCCTCCCCAATGTTGGTGTATCTCACCTAATCCACTGAGGGTCCCAATAGAGTAAAAGCCTGAGTAAGAAATAGTTCTTTCTCTCTGGCTGGCTGCCTTTGAACTGGGACATGGGTCTACTCCTGCCCTTAGATTAGCACTTGGACTGACCCTATATTATTAGCTGTCAGGGACTTCAGCTTGCCAATTACAGATTTTGAACTTCTCAACCTTCATAATATTGAGTTATTCCTTATAGAAAACCCATCTATCTACCTATCTAGCTAGCTATTGAGACAAGTTCTATGTATATCTATATATTTAAAACTGTACATATACACATACTTTAAGTGTATACATATACTTATAAGTAGATAAATAGATAGATTTGGTGGATGTATAAGAGAGAGAGAGGCAGACAGACAGACAAGAGATATATAGGTTCTGTTTTTCTGGAGAACTCAAACAAATGCACTCAGTGTTCCAAGTTTTTACTGGGGCAGTGTCCTGAGTTTTTATTGGGTTTTATTACTTGGGCCTGATTGATTAAATTATTTATGTGATTGAATTCAATCTCCAGCTCCCCTCTCCTCCCAGGAGGTAGGGATGACCCAAATTTCCAACCTTGAAATCATATAGCTGGTTTTTCTGGTGACCAGTCCTCTTCCTGTAGCTAACTAGGGTCCCACTAAAAGTCACTCTTTTAACATAACAAAGACATTGTTGTTACAGGAAATTCACAGGATTTTTGAAGGTCTATGCCAGAAACTGGGGGCAAAGATGAGATATATTCTCCATTGTACCACAGTGTAGCCAATTATATTTTTCAGCATGGCCGCAATACTACCTCCTATCCCACATACTCTTTTTACTTTCCTCCCAAGGAGACAAGGGGACCCTGTTCCCTCACCTTAAATCTGAGTGTGCTTGTGATTACAGTGACAGTGGCACTAAGTGACTTCTGAAGTTGGATCATTAAAGGCAATGCAATTTTTGTCTGATTTTTCTTGGGACACTTGCTCTGGAAACTCAGACACCATCTGTGAGGAAGCCAGGCTTCATGCAGAAGCACATGCAGGTATTCTGTTTGACATGTACCCCTGAGGTCCCAGTGGACAGCAGCATCCAAATGAAGAAGACTTCAAGAGGATCCTGGCTCTAGCTGATACCTGGCTATAACTGCATCAGAAACCTCCAAATGAGAACTCTATGGCTGAGCCCATTGAACCCCCAAAATCATGAGAGAAAATAATAATAATAAATCATTGTTACTCTTTTACAACACAAGTATGTGGTGGCTGGTTTTGCGACAATAGGTCATTCATATACAGGGATTTCCCATGAATGAAATTTTATTGCCAGATGCCACCAGTTTTCTATTTTCTTGGCAATAAAAACTGGATGAAAACACTCAACAAAATAAACATGTGGGATAATTGCAGGCCTGTACTCCATTCCTAATGGAGCTCTCCATCAGTTGTCCTGTTAGCTCCCTGTAGGACCTTGGACAAGCCCTGACATCTTTTAGCCTCTGTGTTTCTATCTGTTAAAAGATGGGGCTGATTTAGACAACTAGAGGGTCCTGTTCAGTCACGTATTTTGGTTTCTTGTTTATTGTGTATTAAACTTTCATAGATTTCTCTTCCACAAAAGGTAATAATAAAAGATGGGCTTATTTTAACACTTCGTACTGCAGTTAAAAAAAATACTATCTCACCCCACAAGGTGGTAAATCGTACACATTTTGATGAAGAAAGAGCACGTTCTCAGCAATTCAACTCCAAACTCGGATTGTAGCAAATTGGCCTGAAATATTCTAAACTGATCCGGAAGTACCTTTCACTCAGAAAGTGTTGTCAATCCTTTTTTCAAATGTTCTGCTTTAGACGATTATCTGACACTGTCAATTTTCCCTCTAGTTTTCAGAGGCTAAGGATGATTTAAATCAAGATCTGTGGTTTCTAAGCCTAAGCTTTCAGAGTTAAGGAGCTAAGTACATTCCTGCTCTTTCAGTTCTGCATGCTCTCTGGTCCTTCCTGACAGATCCTTTTCACTGAAAATAATACTTGCCACCCCACTGGGCAGAGCTGAAAGCAAGAGAGTCTGAGAAATAATGAAGACAGATGAAGGCAGGATAATTTTTGTTTTATTGTAAAAAAAAGTGATGTATGTTGGTTGTTAAAAGTTAATAGTTAACTTTTTCTTTATTGCTCATAAATGATAGATATTTTATGCCTTTAACTTAACTTTTCTTGTTGTTGCTATGAGCTAAGATGGACTTAATAACTTTTCCATCCAATGCAGGAAAATGACTTTATAGTAGGACAGTGATGAATATTGCTGAATCCATGTCTCATCTTGTGCGGGAACACTGCTAGGAGATAGACTAATAGGAGGGTGCAGGAAGCTGTATGAATTTTAAAACATTTCTAAGTGTATGAGCATAAACACCTTCCCTTCTCCCCTCCACAAGCAAATACCACACATTAATTATTTCAAAATGATTCATCTTACCCCCATAGACACATTACCTGATCTATAACATCTTACACAAAAATAAATTCCAAATGGATTGCAGATCTAAGTATAAGAGGTAAAAATAATACAACTTTAAAAAGAGTCCAGGCTCATGTGGTCAGTGGGTTGAGTGCTGGCCTGCAAACTGGGAGGCTGACAGCTGGAATCTCATTCAAGGCACATGCCTGCATTATGGACGAGGTCCCCAGTTGGGGGCGAGAGGCAAAGGATCAATGTAGCTCTCACACACTGATGTTTTCCTCTCTTTCTCCCTCCCTTTCCCTGTCTACAAGTAAATAAATAAAGTCTATAAAAGAAGCATAGAACATCTTCATGACTTGGGAAAGGAATAATTTTTTATAAAACTAAATGCAAAAACACTGAACATAATAGAAAGAATTTATTTCAGTGGAGTATATCAACATTCTAAATCTTTTTTCATCAAAAATCATCATAAAAGGGGTTAAAACACAACCCACAGAAAGAACACTTGCAATATGTATATCCAACAAAAGACTTTTATCCAGAATACAGGACTACAAATCAACAGGGAAAAATAGGATGGCAGTTAGAAAGAAATAGGCAAAAGACTTGAATAGACACCCCTTACCAAAGAGAATATCTAAATGGCCAATAAGCATTTGAAAAGGTGCTCATTTTCATTAGTCATGAGTGAACAGCAAGTTAAAACCACACACAAATTAAAATCCACCAGAATTGCTAAAATTAAAAAGACACAGAGTATCAGATGTTGGGTAGGATGTAGAACAACTGGAACTCTCACAGAGTTGATTGTGAGTTGCCCTGGCTTTATCTGCTAGAGCTGAGTATAAGCATACATGTCAGCAGTCCACTGCTGGTTACATACCTGACAGAAATGTGTATATATGTTCACCCGATGACATGCACAATAGTGTTTTTAGCAGCACTATTTATTATAACCAAACACTGGAAATGACTTAAATCCCCATCAGTGAAAGGTTAGATAGATAAATAAATTGTAGTCTATTTAAATAATGCAATACAAAATAGCAATTAGAATGAAATATCTACTACTTCATAAAACAACACAGATAAATCTCATCAACATAATGAGTGAAACTTTTCCAGAAGGACTCCCAGATGGCCAATAGACATATGAAAAGATACTCAGTGTCACTAATCATCAGAGAAATGCAAATTAAAACCACAATGAGATCTCATCTACTCCTGTCAGAATGGCTGTCATCAATAAATCAACAAGCAACAAGTGCTAGTGAGAATGTAGACAAAAGGGAACCCCCACGAACTGTTGGTGAGAATGCAGACAGGGACAGCCACTAGAAAACAGTATGGAGTCTCCTCAAAAAATTAAAAATGGAACTACGTTTTGACTCAGCAATTCCACTTCTGGGAATATATTCAAAGAAATTGAAAACACTAATCCAAAAGAACATATGCACTCCTGTGTTCAATGCAGCACTATTTACAATAGCCAAGGTTTGGAAGCAGCCCAAGTGCCCAAGTGGATAAAAAAGCTGTGCTATATTTACATAATGGAATACTATTCTACCATAAAAAAGAAGGACATCTTACCCTTTAAGATAATACTCTGGCCCTACAGAGTATTATGCTAAGTGAAATAAGCCAGTCAGAGAAAGACAAGTACCATATGATTTCATTTATATGTGGAATCTAATGAACAAAATATACAAACAAACAAAATAGAAACAAACTCATAGATACAGAAACAGACTGATAACTGTCACAGGAGAGCGGGACTGGGGGTCTTGGTGAAGTAGGTGAACGGGTTAGGCAAAAAAAGAAAACATATTCAGACAACAATATGGTGGTACCAGAGGGAGAGGAAGATGGAGGCAGGTAGAAGAGGGTAAAGGTGGGGGGTAGATGGTATTGGAAGGAGACTAGACTACAGGTGGTGAACATATAATACAATATACAGAGGATGTATCAATATTAAATAGAATTATACATTTGAAACCTGTATTATTTTATTAACCAAAAAATATTTTTTAAAAATAACAAGTGAAAAAGGCTAGACATGGAGAGTACTTACTGACAGTATAATTCCATTTACATAAAGCACAAAGAAACAGGCAGAACTGATCTTTGTGTTAAAAGTCAGGACAGTGGTTTCTCTTGGAAGAGGTGGTGACTGGAAGGTAATACACAGAAAGGACTGTCTTGTTTCTTGATCTGAGTACCAGTTACATATGTATGTTCAGCTTGTGAACATTCATCAATTGTTTATTTATGTGCACTTTTTGTTTGTGTATGTTATAGTTCAATAAGACATAAAATAAAACACAACAAAAATAGTATCCAATCTTTTTTTTTGAAGACTCTAGCTCAGAATGTAATTACAGGTATTCTACCTAATAGGTGTGCTCTTAACAATAACAAGAGTTAATCAAATTTTGGTTTTTTATTTTAAGTGCTTGAGTGGAAGCAGCTATCTGACGGAAGGCTAGGCAAATCCTTTGATGAAAGGAACAATTATTGTTGATGACAATTCAGAGTTCAGATGTTCTCAGAGTGGACATTTTCTAAAATCCCCTTTTATATTTTGATTTTCCAATCAATGGGTGCTAATTTGATTAAATTCTGCTCACTTGTGAGCTTAATCACATTAAGACCTTGTGAAGATGCCTAATGATGACTCCACTTTTCAATGTTTATTTCCACCTGCATTGGGCCAAAGTGATTAGAAATGTTATTGAACTTTATAAAGGCCCTCAGAGGCAGAAATTTTAATGTATGCCTATAAATATGTTCATGTCATGCCCTGGCTGAGTGCAAGCCTGAGAACCAAAAGGTTGCCTGTTCCATCTCCAGTCAGAGCACATGACTGGGCTGCAGGCCAGGTCCCCAGTTGGGGGTGCGCAAGAGGCAACTGATTGATGTTTTTATCACACGTCATTGTTTCTCTTCCCACATCGATGTTTCTCTCGATCTCTTTCTCTTTCCCTTACCTCTCTCTCAAAAAAAAAATCTTTTAAAAAAGATATTCTAATATTGAATCATTAGGATTTATATGAATTGTTACTGCTTTCTTGTACTAGCAAAATATTTTACTTTTCTAACATATATAGAAATAAAGGTTGTAGTATAATGAACTCTCATGTACTCATTACACAGTTTCAAAATTTGTTGACATATGGCTGATATTGTTTCATTATACCCTACTTATTTTCTTTTTCTTCTCACTGTATGATTTTAAAACAAACCCCAGACATCATATTTTATCTGCAAAGACTTCAGTAGACACACACATACACACACACCTCTTTCAGATAAAGACTTAAAGATCATGATGTCATTATCAATACTAAAATAAATCAGGGGAGAGAAACAAGGGGGAAAATGAAGACAACTGTAACAGAAAAACAATAAAAAATACCTTAATATCATAAGATAGTGATTCAGTACTATAATTTTTCTCACTGTCTTGTGATTTCTTTTTTCAGTTAGTTGTTTGGGTTTAGGATCCAGTCAGGGTACACACATTACACTTGATTACTGTATCTCTTCAGTCTCTTTTAATCAATATGCTCCTTGGCCCCTCTATCTTTTTCTCTTGCCATTATTTGTTGAATAATTTTTGAAGGCTGTAACACTAAAATTTAACAAGTTGACTTTGATCCTATATTTCTATCTGAGTTCACATTTACTGTTGTTCAAATGTAGGCCTCCTAATGGAAGTGGCACCTAAGCTGAGATCTGAAGGATGAGTAAGAGTGTGCTAGACTAAGAGGATTGTCTCCTATACTCATTCCCTTTCTGGATGGGCTCTAGGCGAAAGGACAGGAAAGCCCCAGAACCCTGGTTTGGGCTGCATTTTCTGTTCTGTATTGTATATCATTGGCCTTCTAGTCCCATCTTAGTAGTAATGACAAATTGGAAGGTATCCAGAAGACATGGTCAGAGTGCTGAGGGACATTTACAGAAACTCAAGAAGAGATGTGAAATGATAAAGTGAACAGATTCTATTACATAAGATTAATGCTATCTACTAATATTTGAAGGTATTAATAGTTGCCATTGTGTTGGAGTTTTCATTTAATAGAGTTTATTATACCCACATCAGCAGAGCTGGATTAGTGTGGGCTATTGGCCACGATATGGGAAAGGCCTCATTATATGTGGCTGGACACATAATGGTGTTCTGCATCAGAAATTTACTTCTATTATTTGTTTCAGGTTATTAATTGATAAATGCATTATAGAAAAAAGGCCTACCAGCAAACTGACTAAATTGGGCAACGTTTGGCCCACATCTGAAGGATGGATGGCTCTTCAGCAGCCATCCGCCATTTCCTTTATAGGCTCCTGGAATTAAACACTGAGCAGAACTGACATTCTTGCCTTAGCAAAGCACAGAGTAAGCTTAAACAGGACAGAGTAGGTCTGCTATCTCAGACAGAATGAGTGTTCTCCAGTTCAGCACAGTCCCCACCGTTCCCAGTCATCTCTTGGCTTGAACCTGTCCATCCGTTATCATTTGTATCACCTTTGTGTTATTCTCCTTATAGTAGAGAAGCACTATTTTTCTTTTCTTTTTTTTTTATATTTTATTCTTTTATTTTAATTGTTGTTCAAATACAGTGTTCTGCCTTTTACCCCCATCCCAGTCCACTCCCCCAGCCCTCCCCATCTCCCTCCCATTTCCACCCCCCCCTTGTTATTGTCCATGTGTCCTTTATACTTGTTCCTGTAAACCCTTCCCCTTTCCCCCTGAAATTCCCTCCCCTCTCCCCTCTGGTTACTGTCAGCCTGTTCTCTATTTCAGTGTCTTTGGTTATATTTTGCTCATTTGTTTGTTTTGTTGATTAGGTTCCTGTTAAAGGTGAGATCATATGGTATTTGTCTTTCACCACCTGGCTTATTTCACTTAGTATAATGCTCTCCAGTTCCATCCATGCTGCAGCAAAGGGTAGGAGCTCCTTCTTTCTTTCTGCTGCATA